>JAMKCH010051593.1:0-68342 GCA_023653785.1 Ophioderma brevispina
TATTGCCGCAACGCGTTGTGGATCTATGTTTTGAAATACGTCCAGAAATATTCTGTTTTGATTGCCGACGCCCCACGCGTTGTCGAAAGGTCGCAACGCGTTGCAAGTTGTCCACACCCGCGTTGCTAGATACTTTTGCAAGCCGTTGTGGTTATTTTTGAAATACATCACAAAATCCCGTCATTCTAATTGGCCGACGCCGCCACGCGTTGCTACGTTCCTCGCACGCGTGTGCTACTTTCCCGAACGCGTTTCGGTGCACTACGTTATGGCCTTTATGGCTTGCGTATCGCATAACACGTTATCCCATAGCGCGAATTTTGAATAGTTCATGGTCAGAACAGATGGTTTTTTAATTTATGTTTATGTTAATATAAGTCATTCCGTTTTCGATGAAACACTCGACAGTGTTCAATATTATTTTATAGATTATATTGTAATATTTCGTGCGGGTTCTCCTTCAGATGTTAACTCTGGATAATATTAAAAATTTGAATTGTTTAATATTACTAACACGAAACAGTTTTTGTGTTATCTTGTGCAACGCGTCCTATTTGGGGTAAAATATAAATAAATATGAACGCATTGAAGTTTTCCAAAAAGTGTTATCCATTGACTTTTACAGTGGCTTTGGCGGTCCCCATTTTGGACGACATCTTAATTGTTTTTTTTAATTGAAAAAAATGATAGGGGAAATTACTAATCCAAGGAAAGAAAATTCCATTGATTTTATTTTTATTGGGAAAATCAGATAACTTGCTAATGATAAGTACCAAATTCCCATGAATATTTCCCATTTTTGGATGTATAAACCATTGTCCTAGTAATTTTGCCAATTGGCAGCCATTTTGGACGCCATCTTGATTGTTTGTTAACATCCAAATGTGTAATAGGACCTTAAAACGAAGCAAGAAAGTCGTTTGGTATAGTCATGGGGTACACGGACTCCGTAGAGCTACTATATCACAATGCTTACCAATAACAGAAACGACGAGAACGGTCAGGATTATCTGACTTTACATTGCCACACACAAAATCCCACTATTGTTACTGATGAAATTAAGTATTTGTCACATGATTGATCAGCTTTATCCAAAAATCGACACTGCTTTCCTATATTTCTTGGGAACCTTTGACAAACTTTTAGCACTTTTAGTCAAGTGTATGTATAGTACTCACGTGCATTTTATCTTATAAGAAGTGCAAAATCTGCTTTTTAGGTAAGAGGGCAGTGATATTGCTAAATCAGTAGGAAATAACAAAGAAATACAATTGTGGGGTTCCGAGGTATACATTAACATCCAATTATGTCATGAAATAATATGGCTCAAATTAGTAATTGATTATACTTAAAAATAAAATTTTAATACAAAATGCAAAATTGACTTTTTCCAAAAAAATGATATATTTAGCCCAAAATTAACACCACCAAACTCGTTTCTCTGGTCATTTTGTCATTAAATAAAATGAGCCCAAGTAATCATTTATCATTTGATACCAAAATTATCTTTCCTAGCCTAAAAAGGTAATCTTTTTAAAAGGAAAATACACTTTTTTGGGTGTTTTATTTGAAAATAACAGACTTTCGTATAAAATGCAAATTTTCAACCTCAACCCGACGGCTGCTTCACTAAGACCTTGATTTTCGGGATTCAGCACAAATTTTGATCAAGACTGACCTCTCAACCTTTTTGAACCCTCAGACACTGCAATTAATCGATGCTAATGCAACGGAACCGGACTAATACAGAGACAACTTCAATCGGTATCTATAGAGCAGGAGCAGAGTATCATTGGGGGGATCCTTCTTAATAAGTTCGTTCATCCTCTAGGAAAGCGAATGGGAACCTTACGTACATAACACCTAATAGCTGATATAGACGCTCTCCTCTACCAACCCTCGCTTGTTAGCTTATATTAATGGTAAGCGTTCTGTGCTAGTATACGGAAGTTGCCGGTTCCATTCCGGTCAAGCGCACATTTTTGCTGGGCGGAGACCACCAGTATGAGCCAAATCCGTTGTAAACTGACTGCCTGACTGACTGACTGCTCCGTGCCTTATGAAAGTTGTTGCCTATGCCGATCATTTTACGTCTTTAGCCAATTTCAAAGAACACCTTATTAGCCTACTCTTGAAAAGCTTACAGCTTGTCGGGCCGGCGTGATACGCGGCAAGGGAAACTAATTGTTACACGGGCCTACTATAATCGTTTGAGGCTACTATTAATAAACAATACAAGAATAAGCTCTTCAAATTACAATTACAACCCGTCCAAGTACCAATCACCCACTTTGAATTTTAATAACATTCATTAAAAGTTTCTAATTATAGTCGTCTGGCATCATAATTGGTCAGTTGGGCGTCATAATGGGTGCTATTTTGCCAACACTGTCAAGGCTGGCCCGATTGCGGTCCCAAAACCAGTTCGGCCCATGCGATGTCGGCTCAATATCAATTCGGTCCCAGGTCAGTTCGGTCTCATGGCAATTGCGGCTCGGTCGGGCGGCCCCACGTAATTCGGTCCCCATTAGAAACGCGTGTTGAAACAATAACGTGCGTGTAACCCCTAAACCTTGGCCTAATTTATTACGATTCTTGATCATACTTAATAAGATCTTTAATTGTGATATAATGTAAAAACATCAGAGTGAGTATCATTATAGTAGACCCACTCATGGAAAAACTTCGCTCCGTCAATTTGGATAATTTTAGGCGTGTTTAGTCTATTTAAACACAGTCGTTTTGCAAAATTATAATTAAATATTATGCTAAATTAAATATTTTAAAGCATGGAAATCTGATAAATAAAGAAACAATTTGTCATTTTGATAATCAAATTAGCATTAATTCATCTTACTTATGGCACTGTTGCCTTATTGGAAAGAAACGAGACAGTATACAGTATGAATTTTCGTTCTAATTGCCAAAAACAGAATTAATTGTCATGCATTTTTGTGAACAATAATGTGACATATACAATTTAAATATTTATTGGCGTTTTTGTTTTACACTTTAACAGCATTGTACACAGCGGAAGCGTTTCATCCAACAATAGGGGAAAAGCAAAAAACGTGACAACAAAATAATTTATATTGAAACAACTAACTGTAACATCTTTGGGTTGGTTAATGATGTCCGTATTTATGTGTACTACACACTACATTTATTAGGATACTTTACATCGATCCCCCAAAATTGTATGTACTTTCACGTGCTTAGGGTTCCGCTAAGTGCTTACTCTAGTCTCCTGTGAAAGGCCCTGGTATTCAACGAGCTTCGCATAGAGCTAGCAAATTTGTATTGTAACCCGTATTGTAATACGACTGCACATCACGGATATTGATAATAAATCGATGAAAGCCAGGTAAAATTCATTCAACCATTTCTTGACCCACAGAGCACTCTCAAAGCAAAAATATTCCGCTTCCTCGATTTTGAGAGACTCGCAATAGGGGCCTATTAAAGTTGGGTGTTGATAAAACAAAAACCAGGGAAAAAACGACTACGATATTAAGTGTACACAGATTAGCAGATCGAGAGTAGAAGGCACCGTAATCCCAAAATGACAAAAATCAATTAAATTGCATGTTGTGTTTCATTTGGGTCCGAATTGGCATGGTGACCGAATTGACGGATATGATGCCGAATTGGGTGATATTTACTGAGACCGAAATGGACGTGTTTTTTGCCATTGGGACCGATTTGGCATGGGGACCGAATTGACGTGGGACCGAATTGACCATAGTGAGACCGAATTGACTGAGTCCGAATTGGCAACGCACCGACCGGACTGTGACCCAACAAACGTAAACCGGCTGCATATTGACCGTAAATTTTTGAAGGGTTTAACAATATTCTTGACTATCATGTGAGATTAAAGAAGGTAATTTCATCTTGACGATTATGTGAGATGAAAGAAGGTATTTCATTCAATCTTTTTTCCGCCGTATCGATACCTCAAAATTGCTTTTATGGAAAGAATTTAGTAATTCCTGCACAGGCTCGAATCGGCACGTAACGGATAAAAACCGCATGTTAATGTGCCGAATTTTAAGTTGTTGCAGAATACTAAATTCCTCCCTTAATTTGCATTTTCTCGAATTGGGGGCAAATTTTGAAACAATAACTTATCTAGTGCAATGCAAACCTTTGGTTTTGGGTCGCATTTTTTGATCAAAAACACCCAATGTATGCAAAAGGTAAACAAACCAAACGTAGAAGTAAAAATTGTATAAAATGTTATGCATTTCTGTGAAATTTTTCCGGACCCATAGATGTTGTAGGCCTATGATTTTTTGGGTAAGACTTGACTGGGCTACCATGCCAGTCTCGTGATTGCACCAAGCACATGTCAGAAGTGATAATGTTGTAACTAGAACCGATCTGGAAAAACCAAATTGGTTCCATAAACCATTAACTACTCAGAAAGTTCACACCTGTTGTTTTACCAGTCCAACTCAGCTATGCAAAAAAATTATATAAATTAAAAAAACCCAAAAAAGAATTTCTTCTTTTTTTAACAAACAAAACCAAAGCTCATTCAGAACTGAAGTAGCATGACTCATGCGTATCTGCCATCTTAGCTATGTAAGCCTGTCAATTGTTGACTTTTGAGATTTTGTTTTTTCTGGTGGGCAACTAGTGACACTTTATTACCATGTGGAAAATTCAAGTGTAGCAGAGAGGGCAAGTGTCACGTTAGTTTCAAAGACCTCAAAACAGGAGAAATATTTCACGTTCATTTTAAACCTTAAAAATGATCTACCTAAGTAACACAACATTCAAAAATCATTCACGTGTGCGCAAAGTGCCCCTTTGATGTGACCCTCACATATACATTTTGCAATAACCGACCCTATACTAGCTACAGCTAGTCTTGTTTTCACCTTGCGTGCGCTGGCCATCTCCATGGAAAGATTAATAATATTCATCCTGTCTACCCGAAGACTAATTAGTAGAATTTCATTGTTTTAATATTGCCTTAAAGCAATATAAGCAGCATTTTTTGAAGGGTGCCCCCAATTTTTCAAAAATTTGGAGATTTTTACACGTTGCATTGGTAACTGGCTAGTAACTATACCTGTGATGGTTAAGCTCGAAAATGTGTATTTTCACCAACGAAGAATTTTGTACTAAAATAATTATTATCGGGGATCCCCGATAACAATTCAACGGCTCCTGTAAACGGCCTTCCATGTGAAATAGGCCGGCGAAATAGCGCATGTCTGTGTCTACGACATCCTTAGTTGTTTTAACTAGTTCGGGCAAGTCAAGTTAGAGTTATTTCTCGAGGGGGGCCTATTTCATCATGGCCGGACATAACGTAGCATATTCACACATCTCTGCCTTATTAGAAAGTCCAATCTGGGGATCCCACGCTAATTCCCAAATCGCTTATTTTGTGATAAATACGCATTTAGTCATTCTCGTTCGCAGGTATAGTTTCCTATAAAAACAAAAAAAAAAAAAAAAACCCCGGAACTGTGCAAAATATCAAATTTGAAAATTGGGGGCGCTCTTCAAAATGTGCCATATTGTCTTTAAACTTTGATGTTAAGACCAGTGAATGTCCCTCCAATACAAGGCACATGATTCTTAACGAATACAATGGGGTTTGTCATTTTAAAGTGATCATCACTCTTCTAATGATACCGTACATCCGGAAATGGTTTGTCCCACTGCGTGATATTTGTATTTCCAAGATGCATTGAAGTTGGTTTATGACCGACCAGATATATCGAAGGTAGAACAGACAATGAGGCCATACTCCTTGACTCCGACGGTGGGGGGTTGGGCGTGGTGGGGGGGGTAGTGCCTGTAGTTGGTGTGTGTTACCGTTCATTAAGCTCGGTATTATGCATCTTAGCAATGTAACTGATGCGAGAAAGACAACAAAATAGAAAGAAATTTTGCTTTTGCCATTAAAACGTTGAAGGAGTACTATCGTATATAAAGTATGTATATGAAGTATTAAATAAAAGTAGTAAGTAGTTGTAGTATCACTACTCTCTCGATCTCCTCTATAAATGTCTTCCTTTAAATTTTCCCTAATTATAGAATTTTCTTATTTGAAGCTTGGCAACAGATTACACAGTTGATAAAACTAAATTCATTTAGATGAACACGATAATGGAATTAAATTGTTTCGCTCATCAGCAAAATAACTCACAACAAGTATTCACCAATCCGAATTGACATCAATTTACAATATCTTTCCTCACGTGGAATCCCTTCATATCTTCTTATCTTTCCTAACGTAATTGTTACAAATTTAAAAAAACAATTTTTTTAATGAACCTTTAATTAGCATTATGAATACTTCCTCATAACGCACCTCTTTCTTAAAAACAAATGTTTAGGGCATTAGCTCTCAGATATTCAGTAAAACACTGTAAGTCAGTTCACCTCTAGAGCCCTCTAATTGGTGGCAATCCCCAATAGTAGTAGTAGTAGTAGTAGTAGTAGTAGTAGTAGTAGTAGTAGTAGTAGTAGTAGTAGTAGTAGTAGTAGTAGTAGTAGTAGTAGCAATAGTAATAGTAATGGTAGGAGGAGGAGGAGGAGTATACAAATACTAATGGTTAGAGGGAAAAGGGCACAATATTTCCCGGCGGTACTGGCTACGGGCCTATCACCTCGAACCCGAAGGGTGAGGGGTGATAGGCCCATAGCCAGTAGCAAGGGAAAATAGTATACAACTATTGACTGCTCATGAGGGAAATGGTGCAAAATAACTACCCGAGGTGACTGGAGACCACGAGCCTACTATTTTCCCCGAGACAGAAGGTCGAGGGAAAATAGTAGGCCCACGGTCTCCAGTCACCGAGGGGAGGTATTTTGCACCATTTCACGAATATAGAGCAGTCAATTATTTTTTTAATATAACATATACAAATATTTCTGTCATTTGAAAAACTTGCCAAGTCTCGTCGAGATCACCGCCACCGACAACTCAAGCCGAACTCAAACAAGGCTAGTCAAAAATTACGATTTTGGATACAATGAAATTGTCATCCACTCAGAGATTAGGAAATATAAAAAAAAAAATTAACCCTGATTCCAAAAGGTGAAAAATCTAGGCAATATTTGAAAAACTGGCGCCCAATATCTTTACTTAATGTTATATATAAACTGGCCTCCGGTACTATTGTCCATCGAATAAAGCGGTTACTACCTAACATTATTCACGAAGATCAAAAAGGATTTATGTCAGGTAGATACATAGGAGAAAATATAAGAACCATTTATGATATACTCTCATTAACTGAAGTAGAAAAAATTCCTGGTATTATTTTGCTTTTAGACTTTGAAAAAGTTTTTGATTCAGTTTCTCATGATTTCATTTTCAAAGTATTAGATGTTTTTAAATTTGGATCTTCAATTAAAAGATGGATAAAATTATTTTATACGGATAGTCTCTCTTCAATTCTTGTTAACGGTCACCTTTCCCGCAGATTTGAAATTAAAAGAGGATGTAGACAGGGCGATGTCCTCTCGCCATATATTTTTCTTCTCTGCGCAGAAATATTATCAATAATGATAAGGCAGAATAAATTTATTAAAGGTATTAAATTAGCAGGTTTTGAAGCAAAAATAACCCAATATGCTGACGATACAACAGTATTTCTAGATGGATCTGATGAATCTCTAATATCTACAATCAATGTACTGGATCAATATTACTTAATATCTGATATGAAAATAAACGAATCAAAAACAAAGTTTATATGGATTGGTAGCAGTAAGTATAGCAGTTACCGTATTAAAACAAGGAAAAAGCAATGCTGGGTCACCGAGGGTGCTTTCACCTGTTTGGGTGTTGATTTTTCCTTAAAGCTAAAAGAAGTGTCTAATTTAAATTTTAAACGTGTTTTTGAAACATTTAAAAAGCAAATGAAATATTGGAAAAAAGAAATATAACTGTGTTGGGAAGGGTTACAGTAGTAAAGTCATTATTCCTTCCACAATTTAATCATTTAGTACTCTCTCTTCCTGACCCGTCGGATGTTCTCTTGCGAGAACTAAAACAAGCTATATATGAATTTATTTGGAAATCAAAACATGATAAATAAAACGTAAGCAAATGGAAAATATGTACAAGAAAGGTGGTACCAAAATGGTTAATATAGAATGCTTTTTTGCCTCTTTAAAAATTACATGGATTAGACGTATTTTAAATAATACACTTGATGATAAATGTACTTGAATATTCCAGAAGTGCACGGGGATAACTAATAATATGAATTTAATGTACGTGGAAAGCTACCTAAGATCAAAAGCATCTAGCACAGCAAACGCCTTTTAGAAGACGTGCTTAATGCTTGGGCTTTGTTTAAACATACATGGCTAATATTGATAGTGTACGAGATGCTAAAACCCAGTTGATATGGAGAAATGATGATATAAAATAGATAACAAAACAATTTATTTTAAAGCATGGGACGAAAAAGGCATTCGTTTTATTAACGATTTCCTAAATGTAAACGGTGAAATGTTGACAAGAAATGAGTTTGTCGAAAAATTTAACACTCCAATCGATTTTGTACTTTTTGAAAATATACGTAAATCAATTAAAAATATTTTCGATAACTTACCGAAAAAATCAGACATAGATGATCATTATATTTTACAATACCCGTTTCGCCCCTCATGTAAATTATAATATAATATGATTCTTTTGCGCAACGAACCGAAACGGAAACAAAACGAAATAGATTGTTTAAGGTGGGAAGGGGGTAATTTTAGGGGAAAGTTTCAGAAGAATATTACAGTTTATATTTAATTCAAATGTACAAAGAAAATCTGTTTCGCAAAATATCAATTCCTATATAGGACCTGATATTTTGCGAAACAGATTTCATAAGTACTCAGTAACTACATCAACTGTACTCTCATGCAAACAATCATTTAAATGAAAGGCATTAGACGAAAAAGAAGCACTGCACTAGTCAAAACATCAAATAGTTCAGTGGAAATCTACCAACAAAATCTGTTTCGCAAAATATCACCTCCTATATCCCTTACGTACCTAACTCCGTACTAGGAAATTTTCCACGTTGATGGAACCTGACGATTGAGATTTCGAGTAGGGCGCCCCCTACCCTGACTTAGTCAAATTTTGGTATCCTGTACTTTGTCGTTTTTTGAACTAGCATTCAGCGAGACCGCTCCTCTTAAGTCCACCGGCCACTTCCAGGTGAAGACCAATGAAGCGGTACGCTCTGGACTTAGTAGATCTAGGGGGATTTTCAACTGACCAATGAAGTGTCCGCTAATGGAAAAATCTCGCTGTTGTGGCCCAGCTACGTGACTTCTCACCCAAGAGTTGGGTTCATAATCTAGAGCGATTTACCGCTGACCAAGGAAGCGGTCCGCTCTGGACTTAGTTCATTTTTGAAAAGTCTAAATGCCGTGGCCCGGCTAGGTGACTTTTCACCGAAAGATCTAGGGCGACTTTCCGCTGAACAAGGAAGCGGTCCGCTCTGGACTTAGATCATTTTTGAAAAGTCTACATGCCGTGGCCCGGTTAGGTGACTTTTCACCCAAGAGTTGGGTTCATAATCTAGAGCGATTTACCGATGACCAAGGAAGCGATCCGCTCTGGACTTCATGTTTGAAATGTCTGAGATGTACTGCCCTCCTATAGTATACGTGGTCGCGGCCACTATTCTATCCTTAGAGCAACTTCATAGCGATGGCCCAGTACTTAACCTCAACTGACTGGTGCGAGTTTGCTGTCAGAAACTGGGTACGATACGCACTCTCTAAAACATTAGATATGAACCCTAAAACACCCAATCCTAAATAGGTTTTGCGGAAACCGGTAGGTAGCCAACAATTTATTAGAAAGCTACAGGGTCATTTCTTGGGGAATGAATCGGTTAAGACTACCGCACTTTTACCATGGTTTTACCGTAGTGTTCGGCCAACAGTATGACCCGGTCACAACCCCTGACCTGTAACCGGTCACAACCTCTGACCTTGACCCGGGCAAGTGACCCTTGACTTAGCCGGGCCACGGCAGCGGAAATGTCACAACCCGCTGGAAATGTTCTAAGTCCGGAGAAGAAAAACAAGCGAGAAATATAACTTCCCACCCTCAGGCATTTCCCCTCCCCCAAGGGAAGCGGGGAGTACAAAAAAAGGTATGACAAAAAGAAAGAGAAAAACATTACTTACCTTGACTGAGACTCGAACCTGGAAATCCGGAATCCTAGCGGCCTTGGGTCCGTTTCGCAGCTATCCAATGCACTATAGGATACTTACCTGAAAAATGATTGCATTTTTATAATTTTATACCTTGGAATCCAAGCGGGCCACAGGCCCAGCGAACTTTCTACTAGCAGGGCAAAGGACATGTAAGTTGTGTCCGGTTAAAACTTTAGTGTTCTAGCCCCTGACCTTTACGCGGTCGCAACCCCTGACCTTACCCGGGAAACGGCCCCTTCAATTGGCCTGGTAACTAAGGGGCGACCGCACGAATGTTAAGGCGCGTGCAGTGTTACCGTAATGTTGGGCCACTGCATGAACCGGTCCCAACCCCTTACCTTTACGCGGTCGCAACCCCTCACCTTAACCCTGGCAACTGAGCTTTCAATTGGCTCGGTCGGTAACTAAGGGGCGGCCGCACGCCTGTTAAGGCGCGTGCGTTTTACCATAATGTGGCCTTACTGCATGAAACGGTCACAACACTTGACCTTTACGCGGTCGCAACCCCTGACTTAACCCGGACAAATATGACCCTCTTTGGCCGGAACTAAGGGGCGGCCGCACGCGCCTGTAAGGCGGGGCAGGTTACCGTAATGTTCGCCTATAGGTCTATTTTATGAACCCTTTTGCATAATTTAGAGGGAATTTGTGTTTTTAATTTGTTCTGACAATGTAATTGTATTGGAATTGTGGTCACGGGAAACGTGGTCTTTCTTTGATTAAGGTTTCAACATCTGTTTATCAAAGACATTTTCTGATAAGATTTATTTGGTGTTGCTGCGTAGTATTTGGCTTGCAATTCTGTGGTTTAGCAGTTTTTTAGTGCAGGCTGCAAGTCTGGTTGGTAGCAGTAGTTTGTATTTGAATGTGGCTAAACCAACGCACCACGGCGCAGGGGGGAACCTTATATTATATCCATGGATAGGATAGGGCCCGGCCATTCAGTTCCTTGCCGGTACAGGATCCCAAATACTGGTCGGATGAAGACCGACATGTGTGATTTATTGGCCAGGTTCCAACGGAAGATGTAGGCTGGACTTGTGTGGTAACAGCACTGAAGCGATTGCGGGTGACTGGAGAGGTTAGCGAGTAGCTAGCTGAGAGTTTGAAGTTACACGTCTTTGATGTTAGGTGACTGTAAAGACAAGCAGGCCGGCACAGAAGGGTTAGGCAGATCGGCCACAACATCTGTGTTGTAACATTGCCATGGCATGCCATCAGCAAAATATTCATGGGGATGACAACCACGAGGTGCATCCATTATGGCAGGACAGCCTTGCACGGATGGACGGATGCTACCGGTGAAGTGAAGTTGTGGTAGCATTGAATGGCATGCCATCAGGCAAGACTCTCCTGGGGATGACAACGCGAAGTGCTCCCTTCTTGGGAGGCTAGCCGTGCCCGATGGAATGGATGCGACGGTCCTTTCCCCCGTCCCCTTTGGCCTTCTTTGGCTTAGGCAAAGCAGGTCGGGGAAAGAGCGCCGGCTCCACTGAAGTTGATGCGCCGGGGTCTGCCCTATACCGCCTCATATCGTGCAGCAATACATGCTGTGGGCTGCCATTCGTCTTCTTCTGCTTCGCTTTTTTCTTCTCTACTTCCTCTCGCTTCCTCCAGAATTCTATCTCCTCCAGCTCCAGCTCTTCCTCGGAGCTTGTAGATTCCTCCTCTCTCTCTCGCATCCTCTCTCACATCCTCTCAAATACTCTCTCCGCCATCTCTTCCTCGGAGGTTGTAGTTTCATCTACTCCCTCCCTCCCGAACACTATCTTGGCTAACATTTCCTTAGAGCTTGGAATTTCCATTACGTCCATTGCTAGACTGATACAGATCGCTGGCGATCGCTCCTTTTATACCCTAGCAGTTTCCCGCCACGAATCATCACGTGCCTAGCAGTTTCCCGCCACGAATCATCACGTGCCACGCGTCATGTGCGTATCACGTGACGTTATCACCTGACAAAAGGTATGCAAAAAAGAAAAAGATCAAAAATTGACTTACCTTGAGTGGGACTCGAACCTGGAAATCCGGAATCCTAGCGGGTTGGTGTAGCGTCTGGTCTTCAGTCCATCGTCTTATCCACTGCGCCATCTGATACTTACCTGAAAACTGATTGCATTTTTATAATTTTATACCTTGGAATCAAAGTACTGGTCACGTGATGGAACCGGGTGAAATTCGCATGCAGCCGGCCTTTCACTAAAATCCAATTTTTAAGATTTGACCAAATATCTACATTTGAAAAATGGAAAAAGGCCCGGTTTCGAAAAATTGACTAAGTCCAGAGCGGACCACTGCCTCGGTCTTTAGCGGGAAATTGGCCCTAGATCCAACAGCCATAGTTAAGGGTGAAAAAAAACTAAGTCCAGAGCGGTGGGCTTCCTTGATTTTTAGCCGGAAATCGCCGCTACATGCGTGTAACTGGTCCGCTTCGGACCACGTAGAGTATTAAGCCCCCCTATAGTATACGTTCTGGTAGCGGCCACTTAGCCATCCGAACACCACATTCCACTGAACCACATCATAACTTAACCACAACCGACCGGCATGGGACTGCGATCAGAACCGGACAGGCCCGGTACTCTTTCATACTTTTTTTCCTTAAAAACCCTCTTTTTCAAGTTGTTTGGGAAACCGGCAGGTGGCCAAATTTTTTTTTAGTGAGCTCCGGGTGATTCCCGGGCGACAGAAGTGGTGCCGAATAACCCGCACGATGCAAACCTTAGCCTTCCCACGGCAGCGAACCTTTTCAAAACTTAGGACCACGGCACTTTTTCCCGCTCACCAAGGAAGCGCTCGCTTCTGACTTAGTTCATTTTGAAAGTCCAACAGCCGTTGCCCGGCTTCGTCACTGCCGTGGGCCGGCTTGGTGACTTTCACGTGTCCGGGCCACAGGCATGTACACAGCGTAGTTTTCACCAAAAGCTACCGGTATCTTACTCCGTGAACTAGAAATCCTAAGTTTAACCTTTTCAAGTGGCCTGGCCACGGCAGCAACATTTTAAGCTGGCCATAAGGGAAAATCAACTCTTTAGTAGGGCCGAGACTACCCGTAGGTCCGCAAGAAAATGTTGGCACGTTCGGTTTTCCGGGAAACCTATGTAGGATAAGGTGTTGAAAGGTTTCATGTCTAATTTTTTAAATCCCCTATTTATAGGTCGGAGACTACCCGTAGGTCCGCAAAAAAAATGTTTGGCCAACTGTTCGGTTTTTCCGGGAAACATAGTAGGATAAGTGTTGAAAGGGTTCATACTCTAAGTTTTAGAGAGTCGTAATCATGCCCGAATTTCTGACATAGCAAATTCCGCACAAGTCAGTTAAGTCACTGGGCCATCGCTATGAAGTTGCTCTAAGTACTACTTCATTTTGAAAAGTCACATGCCGTGGCCCGGCTACGTACATGCCGTGGCCCGGCTTGTTGACTTTTCCAACCTGGAGGGCACGGCATGTAACAGTGTATTTTTTCACAAAGCTACCGGTAATCTACTCGTGAACTAGAAATCACTAAGATACCTTTTCAAGTTGCCTGGCCACGCAGCAAATTTTTACCGGGCCACAACGGAAATCACCTATTTAGTAGGTCAGAGACTACCCGTAGGGTCCGCAAAAAATTGTTGGCAACTGTTCGGTTTTCCGGGAATCCTATGTAGGATAAGGTGGTTGAGGGTTAATATCTAAGGTTTTAGAGCGTGCGTATCATGCCCGGTTTCTGGCAGCAAACTCGCACAAGTCATTTGAGGTTAAGTTAACGGGGCCATCGCTATGAAGTTGCCAATTATTTTCATTTTTTGAAAAGAAGTCAACATGCCGTGGCCCGTCTAGTACCTGCCGTGCCTCGGCTTGGGTGACTTTTCCCCTGGCCGGTCACGGCATGTAAACAGCGTAGTTTTCACCAAAAGCTACCGGTAATCGACTCGTGAACTAGAACTCACTAATTTACCTTTTGTTCAAGTGGCTGGGCCACGGCAGGCACATTTTAGCCTGGCCATAATGGAAAATCAACTATTTAGTAGGGACCGGAGACTACCCGTAGGGTCCGGCAAGAAAACTGTTGGCAACTGTTCAGTTTTTCCGGGAAACCTATGTAGGAGAAGGTGTTGAAGGGTTCATGTCTAATGTTTTGTTTAAATCCCCCTAAAAAATTTTAGTAGGCCGAGACTACCCGTAGGGGTCCGCAAAAAAATGTTGGCAACTGTTCGGGTTTCCGGGAAACCTATGTATATAAGGTGTTGAAGGGTTCATCTCTTATGTTTTAGAGAGTGCGTATCATGCCGATTTCGACCGAAGCAACTCGCACAAGTCAGTTAAGTACTGGGCCATCGCATTGAAGTTGCTGCTCCATTACTTTCATTTTTAAAAGTCAACATGCCGTTGCCCGTCTACGTGACATGCGTGGCCCCGGCTTGGTGACTTTTTCACGGGCAGGGCCACGCATTACAGTGTAGTATTTCACCCCAAAAGCTACCGGTAAATCTACTGCGTTAACTAGAAATCACTTAAGACCTTTTCAAGTGGCCTGGCCACGGCAGCAAATTTTAGCCTGGCCATAAGGAAAATAACTATTTAGTAGGGGAGGACTACCCGTAGGGTTCCGAAAGAAAAATGTTGGCAAATGTTCGTTTCCGGGAAACCTATGTAGGATAAGTGTTGAAAGGTTAAGTCTAATTGATTTTAAATCCTATGTAGGCCGAGACTACCCGTAGGGGGCCGCAAAAAAATGTTGGCAACTGTTCGGTTTTCGGGAACTCATAGTAGGCTCAGGTGTTGAGGGTTCATATCTAATGTTTTAGCGAGTGGTATCATGCCCGATTTCTGAAGGCAAATCGAACAAGTCAGTTAAGTACTGGCCATCGATATGAAGGGGTTGCTCTATTACTTCATTTTTGAAAAGTCAACATGCCGGGCCCCGGCTAGGTACATGCCGTGGCCCGGCTTGGGACTTTCACGTGGCAGGGCCACGGCATGTAAAACAGTGTAGTTTTCACCAAAAGCTACGGAATCTACTCGTGAACTAGAAATCACTAAGATAACTTTTCAAGTGGCCTGGCCACGGCAGCACATTTAGCCGGGCCACAGAAAATAACCTATTTCGTAGTTCAGAGACTACCCGTAGGGTCCGAAAGAAATGTTGGCAACTGTCGTGTCGGGGAAAACCAGTAGGAATAAGGGTGGAAGGGTTAATATCTAATGGTATTTAGAGAGTGCGTATCATGCCCGGTTTTGACAGCAAACGCACAGTCAATTGAGGTTAAGTACTGGGCCATCGCGATGAAGTTGATCACTTAGTTTCATTTTTGAAAAGTCAACATGCCGTGGCGGCTACGTACATGCCGTGGTGGAACGGCTCTGGTGAATGTTCACGTGGAAGGTCACGGCATGTAAACAGCGCAGTTTTCACCAAAAGCTACCGCGTAATCTACTCGGAACTAGAAATCACTAAGTTACCTTTTCAAGTGGCCGGACCACGGCAGCAAAATTTAACTGGCCATAAGGGAAAATCAACTATTTAGTAGGACCGGAGACTACCCGAGGGTCGCAAGAAAAGTTGGCACGGTTCAGTTTCCGGGAAAAACCTATGTAGGATAAGGTGTTGAAAGGTTCATGTCTAATGTTTTAAATCCCCTATTTAGTAGGCCGGAGACTACCCGAGGGTCCGCAAAGAAAATGTTCGCAACTGTTCGGTTTCCGGGAAAAACCTATGTAGGATAAGGTGTTGAAGGGTTCATATATAATGTTTTAGAGAGTGTGTATCATCCCGATTTCTTGAAGCCCAACTCGCACAAGTCAGTTAAGTACTGGGCCATCGCCTATGAGTGCTCCATTACTTATTTTTGAAAGTTAAGGCCGTGGCCCGGCTACGTCCATGCCTGGCCCGGCTTGTTTTGGTGACTTTTTACGTGGCAGGGCCACGGCATGTAAACAGTGTAGTTTTCACCAAAAGCTACCGTGGTAATCTACTCGTGAACTAGAAATCACTAAGATACCTTTTCAAGTGGCCTGGCCACGGCAGCAAATTTTAGGCCGGGCAACAACGGAAAAATAACCTATTTAGTAGGTCGGAGATACGTAGGGTCGCAAAAAATGTTGGCAACTGTTCGGTTTTCGGGAAACCTATGTAGGATAAGGTGTTGAAGGGTGATTCTAATGTTTTAGAGAGTGCGTATCATGCCCGGTTTCTGACAGCAAACTCGAACAGTCAGTTGAGGTGAAGTAATGGGCCATCCGCTATGAAGTTGCTCAATTAATTTTGAAAAGTCAAACAGCTGGGCCGGCTAATGTACATGCCGTGGCCCGGCTTGGTCCCGACTTTCACGGGCCAGGTCACGGCATGTAAACAGCGCAGTTTGCACCAAAAGGTACCGGTAATCTACTCGTGAACTAGAAATCACGTAATGTACCTTTCAAGTGGCTGGCCACGGCAGCAACACATTTTAGCCGAGGCCACAACGGAAAATCACCTATTTCGTAGGCCGGAGACACCCGTAGGGTCGCAAAAAAATGTTGGCAACTGTTCGGTTTCCGAGAAAACTATGTGGATTAGTGTTGAAGGGTTCATATCTAATGTTTTAGAGAGTGCGTATCATGCCGATTGGACAGCATGTAAACAGCGTAGTTTTCACCAAAAGGCTACCGGTAATCTACTCGTGAACTAGGAAATCACTAAGTTACTTTTCAACGTGGCATGCCACGGCAGCAAATTTAGCCTGGCCATAAGGGAAAATCAACTATTTAGTAGGCCGGAGACTACCCGTAGGGTCCGCAACAAGTTGGCAACTGTCGTTTTACGAGAAACCTATGAGGATTCGGGTGTTGAAGGGTTCCTATCTATGTTTTAGAGATGCGATCATCCCGATTTTCTGACAGCAAACTCGCACAGTCAGTTAAGTATCGGGCCATCGCTATGAAGTTGCTCAATTACTCATTTTGAAAAGTCACATGATGTGCCGTGGCCCCGGCTACGTACATGCCGTGGCCCCGGCTTGGTGACTTTTCAACGTGGCAGGGCCACGGCATGTAACGGTAGTTTTTCATCACCAAAAGCTACCGGTAATCTACTCGTGAACTAGAAATCACTAAGATACCTTTTCAAGTTGCCTGGCCACGGCAGCAACATTTAGCAAGGCCACAACGGAAAGCACCTATTTAGTAGTCGAGACTACCCGTAGGGTCCGCAAAAAATTGTTGGCAACGCTTTCGGTTTTCGGGAAACCTATGTAGATAAGTGTTTGAAGGTTAATATCTAATGTTTTAGAGAGTGCGTATCAGCCGTTGTTCTTCTGACAGCAAACTCGCACAAGTCAGTTGATGTTAAGTACTACTGGGCCATCGCTATGAAGTTGCTCTATTACTTCATTTTTGAAAGTCCACATGCCCGTGGCCCGCTACGTACATGCCGTGGCCAGGTTGGTGACTTTTCACGTGGCAGTTCCACATCATGGAACAGCGTAGTTTCAATCACCAAAGCTCCGGTAAAAAATCTACCTTCCCCCCGTGAACTAGAAAGTCAACTAATTTAACCTTTTCAAGTGGCATGGCCACGGCAGCAAATGTTAGCCTGGCCATAAGGGAAAATCACCTATTTAGTAGCCGGAGACTACCTAGGGTCCGCAAGAAAAATGGTTGGCAACTGTTTCGGTTTCCGGGAAACCGATGTAGGATAAGGTGTTGAAAGGAGGTTCATGTCTAATGTTTTTAAATCCCCTATTTAGTAGGCCGGAGACTACCGGTAGGGTCCGCAAAAACAAAAAATGTTTGGCAACTGTTCGGTTTCCGGGAAACCTATGTATGAATAGGTGTTTGAAAGGTTTCGTATCTAATTTTTTAGAGAGTGCGTATCATACCCGATTTCTGACAGCAAACTCGCACAAGTCAGTTAAGTACTGGCCATCGCTATGAAGTTGCCCTATTCCTTCATTTTTGAAAGTCAACATGCCGTGGCCCGCTACGTACATGCCTGTGGCCCGGCTTGTGACTTTTCACGTGGCAGGGCCACGGCCTGTAAACAGTGTAGTTTCAAACCAAAAGCTACCGGTATCTACTCGTGAACTATAAATCACTAAGATACTTTTCAGTGGCCTGGCCCGCAGCAAATTTTAGCCGGGCCACAAACGGAAAACTTGCACCTATTTAACGGGCCGGACACTACCCGTAGGGTCCGCAAAAAGTGTTGGCACTTGTTAAACTGTTCGGTTTTCGGAAACCTATGTAGATAATGTGTTGAAGGGTTCATATAAATGTTTTAGAGATGCGTATCATGCCCGTTCTGACCAGCAAACGCGGTCGCACGAAGTCAGTTTAGGTTAAGTCTGGGCGCATCGCTATGAAGTTGCTCAATAGTTCATTTTTGAAAAGTCAACATGCCATGGCCCGGCTACGTAAGCTGGATGCCCGTGGCCCGGCTGTGGTTACTTTTCACGTTGCATGAGGTCCCACGGCATGTAACAGCGTATTGTTCAACCAAGCTACCGGTAACTACTCGTGAACTAGCCAATCACTAGTCCCTTTCAAGTGGCCTGGCCACGGCAGCAAATTTTAGCCTGGCCATAGGAAAAATCACTATTTAGTAGGCCGGACACTACCCGTAGGGTCCGCAAGAAAAATGTTGGCAACTGTTCGGGTTTTCCGGGAACCTATGTAGAAAGGTGTTGACAGGTTCAAATTTCTAATGTTTTAATCCCATATTTAGAGGCCGGAGACCACCCGTAGGGTCCGCAAAAAATTGTGGCCTGTTCGGTTTTCGGGAAACCGATGTAGGATAAGGTGTTAAGGGTTCATATCTACCTGTTTTAGAGTGCGTATCATGCCCTATTGCTGACAGCAAACTCGCACAAGTCAGTATAGGTTAAGTACTGGGCCATCGCTCTGAAGTTGCTCTATTACTTTACTTTACTTCATTTTTGAAAGTCAACATGGCCGTGGGCCGGCTACGTAACATGCGTGGCCCGGCTTGGTGAGTTTTCACGTGGCAGAGCCACTGCATGTAACCAGTGTAGTTTTTCCCCCAAAATCTACCGGTAATCTACTCGTGAACTAGAAATCACTAAATCTGTTCAAGTGCCTGGCCACGGCAGCAAATTTTAGCCGGGCCATAACGGAAAATCACCTATTTAGTAGGTCTGATGATAATAAAACAAACAACGAAAAAAAAAAAGAAAAACACTCATAAAATACGCAGAAATGAACTAGAACAAGGGATTGACGGGCATCCACCGGGATAGATAGAGAGGACCAAAGCCGCAACTACCGTAGAAAGGCAAAACGGTGAGGGGAAGCCCGTTTGGTTGGAACGGCATGGGCGGCGGTGATGGACGACGTAGGCAAGGATGGCAGAAAAGGATCAAGCAACTATCTATCAGAGGTGAAGACTTGCGAAGGGCCCCCCTTCTTTTCCTCCCCCAAATTTTTTTTGCCCTGTTTCGGTTTTCGGAACCTATTGGATAAGGTGTTGACGGGTAATAATCTCTATGTTTTAGAGAGTGCGTAACATCATGCCCGGTTCTGACAGCAAAACTCGCCACAAGTCAGTTGAGTTAAGTACTGGGCCATCGCTATGAAGTTGCTCAATTATTTTTTGAAAAGTCAACATGCCATGGCCCAGCTAGTACATGCCTGGCCCGGACTTGGTGACTTTTTCACGTGGCATGTCCACGGCATGTAAACACGTATTTTCACCAAAGCTCACCGGTAATCTACTCGTGAACTAGAAATCACTAAGTTACCTTTTCAGGTGGCCTGGGGCCTGGCCACGGCAATCAATTAGCCGGCCACCGAAATCACCTATTTATAGGCCGGAGACTACCCGATAGGGTCCGCAAAAAATGTTGGCAACTGTTCGACGGTTTTCCGATAAACCTATTATCGATTAGGTGTTGAAGTGGTTGTATCATATACTAATGTTTTAGATAGTGCGTATCATGCCCGTTTTCCGACAGCAAACTCGCACAGTCCTTTAATACTGGCATCGCTATGAAGTTGCTCTATTACTTCATTTTTATGAAAATCAACATGGCCGTGGCCCGGCTACGTACATCCGGTGACCCGGCTTGGTGGAACTTTTCATCACGTGGCAGGGCCACGCATGTAACAGTGTAGTTTTCACCAAAAGCTGCCAGTAATCTACTCGTGAACTAAAATCACTAAGATACCTTTTCAAAATTGGCCTGCCACGGCAAGCAAATTTTTACCGGGCCACAACGGAAAATCACCTATTTAAGATGTCGAGACTACCCGTAGGTCCGCAAAAAATGGTTGGCAACTGCTTCGGTGTTTTCGGGAAAATCCTATGTAGGATAAGGTGTTGAAGGGTTAATATCTAATGTTTTAGAGAGTGCGTATCATGCACGGTTTCTGACAGCAAACTCGCACAAGTCAATTGAGGTTAAGTACTGGGCCCTCGCTAGGACGTTGCTCAATAGTTCATTTTGAAAAAGTCAACCTGCCGTGCCCGGCTACGTACCTGCCGTGGCTCGTCTAGGTGACTTTTCACTTTTTCACGTGGCAGGTCCACGGCATGTTAACGCGTAGTTTTGCACCAAAGCCAATAAGTAATCTACTCGTGAACTAGAAATCACTAAGACCTTTTCAAGGGCATGGCCTGCAGCAAATTTTAAGCCGTGGCCATAATGAAAATCAACTATTTAGTAGGCCGGAGACTACCCGTAGGGTCCGCCAGAAAAATGTTGGCAACTGTTCGGTTTCCGGGAAACCGTATGAGGTAAGGTGTTTGAAAGGTTCATGTCTAATGTTTTAAATCCCCTATTTAGTAGGCCGGAGACTACCGGTAGGGTCCTCAAAAAATTTTGGCACTGTTCGTTTCCGGGAAACCTATTTAGGATAAGGTGTTGAAGGGTTCAAATCTAATTTTTTAGAGAGTGCGTATCATGCCCGATGTTCTGACAGCAAACTCGCACAAGTCATTAAGGTACTGGGCCATCGCTATGAATTTGCATCTATACTTCATTATTGAATCAAAGTCAACATGCCGTGGCCCGGCTACGTACATGCCGGTGGCCCGGCTTGGTGACTTCACGTGGCAGGGGCCACGGCATGTAACAGTGGAGTTTTCACATCAACCGAAAAGCTACCGGTTATCTAATCCGTGAACTAGAAATCACTAAGATACCTTTTCAAGTGGCCTGGCCACGGCAGGCAATTTTAAGCCGGGCCACAACGGAAATCACCTATTTAGTAGGTCGGAGACTACCCGTAGGGTCCCGCAAAAAATTTTTGGCAATGTGCGGTTTTTCGGGAACCTATGTAGGATGGTGGTTGAAGGGTTATATCGAATGTTTAGAGAGTACCTATCATGCCCGGTTTCTGACAAAAAACTCGCACAAGTCAGTATAGGTTAAGTACTGGGCCATCTCTATGAATTTGTCTCAATTATTTTATTTTTGAAAAGTAACATGCCGGGCCCGCACGTACATGCCGTGGCCCGGCTTGGTGACTTTCACGTGGCAGGTTCCACGGCCATGTAAACACGTCGTTTTCAAAACCAAAACCTACCGGTAATCTACTCGTGAACTAGAATCACTAAGTTACCTTTTCAAGTGGCCTAGCACGCGCAAGCAAATTTTCGCCTGGCCATAAAGGGAAAATCAACTATTTAGTAGGCCGGAGACTACCGGTAGGGTCCGCAAGAAAAATGTTGGCAACTGTTCGGTTTCCGGGAAAACCCTAAAAAAAAAAAAAAAAAAATTAGGATAAGGTTGTTAAAGGTTCCGTCTAAGGTTTAATCCCCTATTTAGTATGCCGTGACTACCCGTAGGGTCCGCAAAAAAAGGTTGGCCACCGTTCGGTTTTCAGGAAACCTATGTAGATAAGTTGTTGAAGGGTTCATATCTTCTGTTTAGAGAGCGCGTTCATGCCGATTTCTGACAGCAACCTCGCACAAGTCAGTTTAAGTACTGGGCCATCGCTATGAAGTTGCTCCATTACGTCATTTTTGAAAGTCAACAGCCGTGGCCCGTCTACTACAATGTGCCTTGGCCCAGGCTTGGTGACTTTTCACGTGGCAGGGCCAGGGCATTTAACGTGTAGTTTTTTCAACCAAAAGCTACCGGTAATCTATCGCTCTGAACTAAATCACTCAGATACCTTTTCAAGTGCTGGCCACTGCACAATTTACCGGGCCACAACGGAAAATCACCTATTTAGTAGGTCGGAGACTACCCGTAGGGTCCGCAAAAAATTGGTGCCCTGTTCGGCTTTTCTGGAAACCTATGTTGCTAAGGTGTTAAGGTTAATAGTCTAATGTTTTACGAGAGTGCGTATCATGCCCTGTTTCTGACAGCAAACTCGCACAAGTCATTTGAGGTTAGTACTGGGCCATCGCTATGAAGTTGCTCAATTCATTTTTAAAGTCAACATGCTTGGCCAGCGCTACTTACAATGCTGTGCCCGCTTGGAGCCTTTCACGTGGCAGGTCCACGGCATGTAACAGCGTAGTTTTACCAAAAGCTACCGGTAATCTTACTCGTGAACTAGAAACAACTAAGTTACCTTTTTCAGTGGCCTGGCCACGCAGCAATTTTAGACCGGTCCACACTGAAATCACCAGCCCCTATTTAGTAGGGGGCCGAGACGACCCGTAGGGTCCGCAAAAAATGTTGGCACTGTTCGGGTTTCCGAAAACCTATGTAGGATTGGTGTTGAAGGGGTTCTACTAATGTTTTTAGAGAGTGTGTATTCTGCCGGTTTCTGACAGTCAAACTCGCCAGCAGTTGAGGTTAGTAACTGGGCCATCGCTATGAAGTTGCTCTATTAGTTCATTTTTGAAAGTCCCACATGGCCGTGTCCCGCTACTGTACACTCGTGGCCCAGGCTTGGTGACTTTTCACGGGGCAGGGCCCCGGCATGTACAGCGTAGTTTTCTTCAACCAAAAGCTGCCAGTAATCTACTCGTGAACTAGAAATCACTAAGTTTACCTTTTCAAGTGGCCTGGCCACGGCAGCAACATTTTAGGCCGTCCACAACAGAAAATCACCTCTTAATACTTAGTAGCTGAGACCTACCCGTAGGTCCGCAAAAACAAAAACAAAAAAAAAAATAAAAAAAAAAAAAATCAACAAACCACAAACAAACCAATCAAACTCCCCAACCTACACCAACAACCCAAAAAACACCAAACCCCCCACAATCACCCCCCCCCCCCTCCCCCTCCCCCCACCCACCCCCCCCCCCCCCACCCCCCCCCCCCCCCCCCCCTCCCCCCCCCACACCCTCCCCCCCCCCTCCCCCCCACCGCCCGCCCTCCCCCCCCCCCCCTTTCCCCGCTCCCCCCTCCCCCACCCTCCCTCCCACCCATCACCTCCCCCCCGCCTCCCTCCCCTCCCCCCCTCTCCTCCTCCCCACCCCCCCCCCCTCTCCCCCGACTTCACGCCCGCCCCCCCCACCCTCCCGCCACCCCCCCCACCCCCCCGTCCCGCCCCTACCACCCCCCCGGAGGAGGTGCCCGCCCGCCGGCCCCCCTCAACCAGTCGTCCCGACATTTAGCACCCCCACCCCCCCCCCCCCCCCCACCGCCCCCCTCCCAAACGCCCCCCTCCCCCCCCCCTCCCCCCCTCCCACCCCCCCTCCCCCACTCCCCCCCCTCCCCCCCTCCCCCTCTGCCCCCCCCCCCCCCTACCTCCCCCCCCCCCTCCCCCCCCCCCTACCCCCCCCCTCCACCCCCACCCCCCACCCCCCCTCCCTCCCCCCACCCCCCTCCCCCCCCTCCCCCCCCCCCCACCCACCCCCCCGCCCCCCCCCCCCTCTCCCCCCCCCCCCCCCACCCCCCCCCCCACCCTCCTCCCCCCGACCCCCCGGCCCCCCCCCACCCTCCCCCACCCCCCCCCCTCCCCACACCTCCCCTCTCCCCCCCTCCCCCCCCCCCACCCATCCGCCTACCCAACACCCCTCTGCCCCTCCCCTTCCCTCCCGCCCCCCCCACCCCCCCCCCCCCACGTCTCCCCCCCCACCGCCCCACATCCTCCCCCCCCGCCACCCCCCCCCCTCACCCCCCCCCCCCCTTCCCCCCACCCCCCCCCCGCCCCCCAACCCCCACCCCCACTCCTGTCGCTGGCCCCCCGCCCCCGCCCGCCCTCTAGCCCCCCCCGCCCCCCGAAACCACCCCCTCACCCCCCACCCCCCCCCCCCCTCCCGCCCCCCCATCCCCCGTCCCCCCCCCTTCCACCCTCCACCCCCCCTCCCCCCCCACCCTCCCCCCCCCCCCCCCCCCCCCACTCCCCCGGACCCCACCCCCTCCCGCCACCCCACCCCCTCTCCTTCCCTCCCCCCCCTCCACACCCCCCCCCCCCGCCCCCCTCCCCCCCCCCCACCCCCTCCCCCCACCCCCCCCAGCCCGTGTCCAAAAAACCAGAAAAAACCACAAATGTTGCAACTGTTCGTTTTTCCGGGAACCTATGTAGGAATAGTGTTGAGGGGTTCATATCTAATGTTTGATGAGTGTGGTGTATCATTGCCCGGTTTTCTGACAGCAAACTCGCACAAGTCAGTATAGGTTAAGTACTGGGCCAACGCTATGAAGTTGCTCTATTAGTTCATTTTTGAAAAGTCACATGGCCGTGCCTGCTACGTACATGCCGTGGCCCGTCTTGGTGTACTTTTCACGTGGCAGGGCCACGACATGTAAACAGTTAGTTTTCCAACAAAAGCTACCGTAATCTACTCGGAACTAGAATCACTAAGATATCACCTTTTCATTGGCCTGGCCACGGGCAGCAATTTTAGCCGGGCCCAACGGAAAATCACCTATTTAGTTGGCCGTAACTACCCTTAGGGTCCCAAAAAATGTTGGCACCTGTTCGGTTTCCGGGAAACCTATTTAGGATTAGGTGTTTGAAGGGTCATATCTAATGTTTTTAGAGAGTGTGTTACATGCCCGTTTTCTGACGCAAACTCCAGCAAGTCAGTTGAGTGAGTAACTGGGCCATCGCTTGAAGTGGATGCTATTCGTTTCATTTTGAAGTCACTGCCGTGGCCCGCTACGTACATGCGTGGCCCGCTTGGTGACTTTACCACTGGCAGGCCACGGCATGTAACAGCGTAGTTTTCACACAAAAGCTACCCGGTAATCTACTCGTGAACTAGAAATCACAAGGTACCTTTTCAAGTGGCCTGACCACGGCAGCAAATTTTAGCAGGGCCACAACGGAAATCACCATATTAGTAGGTCATAGACTACCCGTAAGGTCCGCAAAAAATTGTTGGCAACTGTTTCGGTTTTCGGAACCTAATGTAGGTTAAGGTGGTGAAGGGGTTAATACTAATGTTTTTAAGAGAGTGCTGTATCCGGCCCGGTTCTGACAGCAAACTCGCACAAGTCAGTTGCGGTTAAAGTACTGGGCTCGCATGAAGTTGCTCTATTGAGTTCATTTTTTGGAAAGTCAACATGGCGTGTCCCGGCTAGTACATGCCCGTGGCCCGGCTTGGTGGACTTTGTCACGATGGCACTTTCCTCTTGATTCACTACACGTACTTTATAATACGCTTGTCTTTCCTTACATTAACTATTGTGGTCCAATTATTTGGAGATAAAAAAAATTCTATCTTCATCCTCTGTTGTTTGCAGCAAAACAGATAATTCGTCATGTACAATTCCATTTGCTCGCCCATACCGACCTCTTTTTTTCCCTCCATGCATACGCTTAAAATTCACCGACCATTTTTTTTATTTTTTCTAACCGCGCAGTCTGTATACATAATAACCATTATGACCCCCTCCTCCAAACATCTTAGTATGGATCATTTTTTTCTGGCCCAGACAAGACGTCCACCCCTATGACACTCGATCATCTAAGGACCTTTAATCATGACAGACTACACCAAGCTCGCAGAAAAGACCATCAGGATTCAAGGGGCCCCTTAGAAATCATTGATTCCGTCGTAAACAGCATCATCCTTAGCTGTTTTTAAAAACAACTCTTACAAAACAGCTCATTGATTCATAATATCTCCTCTGCTTCGGTGATTTGGGGGTGAACTTATCTTTCTTATTTGGGGTTTGTTTGTGTGTTATCATGTTTTTATGTTTAAAGTCCGGCACCCTTCTTTCTAATTGTGCATGTAATCTACCATTTATTGCTTTGTTATGATGTCTTTACAACATATATATCATCATTTATGTGCTTATTTGTAACTACTGAATGGGTGCCACTAATACACGCTTTTTGCTTTTCCTGGGCTACCACTCGCTTGCAAATTATACTTATATTTATTGATCTCATTCTGTTTTTTTTTTTCAATAGATTAAATCATTTTTAATAATCTTATGGAATGCTCATATTGTATTTTGCATTGCAGATGAAAGGAAAACCTGAACCTGAACCTGAACTGTAAACATGTCAAGTTTTCACAAAACTACCGGTATCTACTCGTGAACTAGAAATCACAGATACCTTTAAAGTGGGCCTGGCCACGGCAGCAATTTAGTCCGGGCCACAACGGAAAATCACCTATTTAGTAGGTCGGAGACTACCCGTAGGTCCGCAAAAATTGGTTGGCCACTAAGTTCGGTTTCCGCAAATCCTATGTAGATAAGGTGTTGAGGGTTCTATCTAATGTTTAGAGAGTGCGTATCATTGCCGGTTTCGGACAGCAACTCGCACAAGTCAGTTGAGGTTAAGGATACGGTCCATCGCGATGAAGTTGCCTCATTTAGTTCATTCTTTTGAAAAGTCACCATGCCGGGCCACGGCACGTACATGCGTGGCCCAGGCTTGGTGACTTTTCACGTGGCAGGGCCACGGCATGTAAACAGCGTAGTTTTCACACCAAAATCTACCGGTAATTCTACTCGTGAACTAGAAATCACTAAGTTTAAACCTTTCAAGTGGCCTGGCCACGGCAGCAAAATTTTAGCCGGGCCACAACGGAAAATATTTTTTAGTGGGCCGGAGACTAACCCTAGGGTCCGCAAAAGAAAATTTGGCCACTGTTTCGGTTCCGGGAAACCTATGTAGGATAAGGTTTTGAAGGGTTCATATCTTAAGTTTTTCAAGAGCGTCGGTATCATGCCCGGTTTCTGACAACTGACTGGAACAAGTCAGTTGAGGTTACGTACTGGGCCATCGCTATGAAGTTAAACTCTAGGATAGAAAAGGGGGCCGCGACCAGAACCGTATACTTTATAGGAGGGTAGTGCCACTCAGACATTTCAAAAATGAACTAAGTCCCAGATTTCAGAAAATAAAGTCCAGAGCGGACCGCTTCCGTGTTCGCGGAAAGTCGCCCCTAATCTTTCGTGAAAGTCACCTAGCTGGCCATGGCCTGTTGACTTTTTTAAAAATATCCAGAGCGGACCGCTTCCTTGTCAGCGGTAAATCGCTCCTGATTATTAACCCAACTCTTGGTGAAAAGTCCCGTAGCCGGGCCATGGCATGGTAGACAGATTTCAAAAATGAACCAACTCCAGAGCGGACCGCTTATTTGGTCATACTGTTAAAAGCCAGCCACGGCAGTGAGAATTCCGCCTCTCTTGGCCACTGCACCGCGAAGAACGCAAAATGGCCCGGTTCCTAGGTCTTTAGCAGCTAATCGCCCTAGATCTAATTAGCTCAGTCATGGGTCAAAAAATGACAAGTCCCCAGAGCGTATAACCGCTTCCTTAGTATTCACCTGAAAGTGGCCGCTAGATAAAGTTGTGGTGTTGCTGAAACTTTTCGGTATGTTTCGGCTGGTTGGATGGCCGCGATGAAATCGACTGAAATGGAGGATTTTGCCAAAAATTTTGAAAATTGGGTAAAAGTGGGTTTTAAGGGATATACACACACTGGCAAATATTGCAAACATGCAGAAAACGAAATTCATTATCACCAATTGATTTTCCAATATCCCCAATGGATTCTTAACCACACAGACGTCTAAAGACAAGTTGAGTTGTTTTTCATACAGATGTCATCCTCCAGAATCCAGAGGGCGAAAAGTGTGATTTGATCGTTATGTTCCTTAAAAATATGGCAGATTAAATGACTTCAAACGATAAGTTGCCGATTGCACTCCAGAGGAATACTCTCACAGAAACAAAAAAAATGGCCTTAAAAACAAGCCACTTCAGAAATGTCCGGGTTCATAAGGGTGTACTTAAATGGTTATGGGAGAAAATCAGAGTGGTTGTTGTGGACCGGAAAATGAGATAAAGCAATGGAAGGACAGTGGGCTACGAAAAAAATTCTAGAAAATTTCGGGACAACCCGAAATGCTATTTTGAAATGATAAATCACATGGTTTACGTAAATAGCCCTAATACGCGTTCACAGACTGACAAAAAAGCACAATGTCAACGGTGGCAATTAAAAAAGTGTTTAAAGTTACCACGTGACCCCTTTCTTCCAATTAAATTTCCGAGTTCAAACGGTGATGAACGTGCTCCCATCTTTAATTGACAGTATCTCATTTCCGCTCCATACAAACAATCCCATTTGTTTTTTGCCCTAAACATTTACAGTTAGACCATGACAAAAACTCGTAAAGTTCATTAGCGACTATTGTGTAAACCTTTGAGTTTCTGCCCGTATTCTTCTGGAGTACAGTCGGCAAGTTATCATAGCCCAGCTTTCATAACCTGCCATATTAGGGATAATGACAATCAAATTAAACGGTGTTTGCACTACTTGATTCGGGAAACCGCATCTGTTTGAAAAATCACAACCTTTTTACAATATTACGTAATGTGTAGTCGGCAACTCCGGTACAATTTAAAATCAAATTTTAATATAAATTGCTTTTCGAATGTTGCAATACTTTGGGCCAGTGTGTTGTAGGAACGATACTTTGCGAACAGATTTCATTTAACACTAAATAAACAATAAAAAGGTTAACCCTAGTGCAAACAATCGTTTAATGAAAGGTATTTACATGTTGACGAAGAAGAAGCATGCACAAGTCACAAAACATCAAATATATAATACAGTGGAAATCTACCAACAAAATCTGTTCGCAAACTATCAGGTTATAGGAGGTGATATTTTGCGAAACAGATTTTTGGTAGATTTCCACTGAATATTTGATGGTTTGACTTGTGCAAGTGGTTCTTCTTCGTCAAATACCTTCATTTAAATTGTTTCGTGAGTGTACAGTTGATGTAGCTATTTAGTGCTTTTAAATCGTTTTCGCAAAATATCAGGTCCTATATAGGAGGTGATTATTTTTGCGAAACAGATTTTGTTGGTAGATTTCTAACTGAAATGTTTGATGTTTTGACTGTTGCACTGCTTTTTCTTACGTCAAATACCTTTCATTTACGATGTTTTGCACGAGTGTAACAGTTGATGTAGTTATTTAGTCTTATGAATCTGTTTCCTAAAATTACCCCTCTTCACCCCTTAAAAATCTGTTTTCGTTGGTGTTCGTTTTCGTGTCCGTTGGCAAATATCATAAGCCAAAAAGGATGGCCAAAATATCCTATTCAAACTATTATTCATCAATGTAGAAGATAACCAGCTAAAAAACAAAAGGAGCATAAACATGAATACTTTGTTCCGATGGAAAGATGGTTGGAGTTTAAACAACGATCTCCCTTTTAAGAACTCTTTTCCGACTCAAAAATTAAATGGTTTCAATACCGCACTACAAAATATAATTTTGGGGACCACTCCATTCTCTTTTATTATGAATATGTCTGAAAATACCTATTGTACTTCGTAAATAACTGATGAGACTCATACAATAAAAACATTTATATTCCTTTAATTGCAAAACGGTGAAAGTTTGGAATGATTTCACTTAGTCCTTTTAATAAATTGTCGTTTATCTTTAGTTCTTATAAAGAACTTATTATCTTTGGCATTCTCCAATACGCCAAGAAAATATAGCCTTAAATACTATAATTATAATGTGGATAAAATGGATTATTTCAAACATAATTACTTGATAAAATCCAGTTTTTAGTAACAGAAAAGGAATGAAAAGCAAATGTAGACTAAAAAATTGATCCACTATACTAACTTCAGAAATCGATGTTTGAAAACGATGGGGGCCGGTTAAAACGTATTTTGACAGATGTGTTATCATTATTATTAAGTATTATTAATTATATATAATGTGTTTTAAGGAAGTGACATGATTAATGTGGGTCTGGTGCTAATTTTTGTATGTTTGCTTTTCCCCGCCCGCCGACTAAGTCCAGGTAAGAAAAAAATATCCCAACTCTCTAATGCAAAAGAGTGCATTTCACCTTATATAGTGACTACAATTGCCCAATCCAAAATATGTTTTCCGAAGTTCATCGTAAGGAAAACAATTTATCGGCCTGTCGGAAAGAAGCACTTCGCGTCCTTGGGGTTGCTCTTAACTCCATTGATTGCCGAGGAGTGTTTTGTTTGTTTTTATGCTAAATAGCATCCTAATGCGCCATTGTCCATCATCGCCCCTTTCCGGCCTCAGCATCCAATCGATTCATTGCATGCCCTTGTCTGTCCCCCCCGCTGTATAGCTTCGTGTTTGTCGGTCACAACTCATCAGTGCTCACGGTGTGTATGATGGTTTCCCTTTCTCATAACAACTTTTGGTAAAATTATTTTGGTCGTTGGCGTTTGTGTGGGGACAGTTTTACGTGTGGTTGTAAGAGTTTTTTTCCATCATCCATGCGTATGCTATACTCTACACTTTAACACCTTGCTATGTACAAGCTGTACATTAACTAATTATCCTCGAAAGGGATCCACGCCAGTTGAAGGGGTACGTTTCATCATGAGTTTGCTAATGGTAATACAACCCGGAGGAGACCAATGTTCAAGACCTGTGCGGGCACTGCATACTGTCGGCCTGCGTAGTTACTTCTGTAAGCGAACTGGTTTTTCAGTGGTGCTTGAGTTTTGCTACTTCTCCGGTTTGAAACGCGAGTGAAACCGTGAGATACCCCTTGTTATGTTCCTTTGTATCACATTGAATCAATCCTGCTACCAATTGAGCACTAAACGCACCACTCTTCGGTTTTTGGTTTGCAAACCGTTCTTTGTCATCAAGCTAATGTGTTTATACGCTTTTTACTTCCAATTAAACTGTTTGTTTTACAATCGAGTTATTTCTGTGCATTGGCCTTGCCATGCACCAAGCCAAATTTAATCATTGCTATCGATTTGTTAATGACGGGTCAGCGAATGGTATGTTGGTGTCATGCAGGGTACATTTTAATTAGTCGAACCAATGGCCAGAGCGGCTATCAATTTGTGTAATAGGCCAGTTAACTATCATTCAATCTCAATTTTGCATTCCAGCTTTTTTCTCGGTTCAACGCCCCTTTCAATATACATTATCTTGGTGTTTATAATTGGTCAATAGGCTTCAGTTATTTATATTCCAAACCTCTTGTACTTTGCCCTTTTTCTTTATAATAACCTCGTGTTCTGGAAAGTTTTACATGCGGGCGCATTCAATGTCTAGCTCCATCACGGTGCATTTTTACTTGTTCGCTATGGTAATAATATCAATGCCAATGGCGCGTTTATTGCTTTATTCACCATTTTAGTGTGCAATTACACCCCTTTGTTTTATGTTTTCATACCCAGTACTTGCATCGTAATCTCTGGTTACCATATGCCCATATAGGCATCTATACTAACCTGAGACCTGGTGGATGAGCATGCTTTAATTACCTTGTAGTGTTGGTTCTCAAACTTTTTTATGCAGCCCATATCGCCAGGTGACACCTTAATCCGGCGATTAATTGTACAGGCATGTGGTAAGTGGCACTCGTGGTCCAAGGTAATGCTTTTCAGCAAATCCTAAATTTTTCAGTGTCTTTCAATTCTCGTGTTCGCTATTGCATGCAATTCAGTTTTATAGTTTATTTTTTTCTCCAATCATACATAAAGTATTAACCTTCAAAATTTAAATTTAAATTTTAATACTGTGGAGGGGTATTAGAAACTATTGCATTATGACCTTTAAGAACCGTGGTGAAAGGAGATATAGTCCCCCTGGAATATAGCCCGGGGGATTGTGGTCCCTAGGAACAGGGTCCCTCGGGACAATAGCCCTAACCGAACTACAGAACCGAGCGGTCCTCCCGACCATGGCTTCTAGGGCCAGTGGTCTTCACCCTGTGGACCCCTGTTCCTAGGAATCAGTCATTGGTTAATGTTGCGAGTTTTTTTATACACCGGACCGTGGCTTCCAGGGTCAATATCTTCACTCACCCCAATGGACCCCCTCTCGCTAGAAATATAGTCCTTACTTCAATATTTGTTTCTAGATGTTATTAATTTTTTTTTAACCGGACTATAGTTTGACTACTTCGGACTATAGTTTCCTTTTTACAACCAGGGAAATAACCATTGTCCCCCCCCGTTCCTGTAGTCCTGGATCCGGTGACACATAGGTATGAATGAATACAGATGGTTATAAGATTGTGATAATGGTACAAAAAACCAGAAGCTGTCGTCAACCGCCTCGTGGTCTAGCGTAGGTCTCTCTGACTTACTATTTAATAACCAGTTTGAGTCCTAGTAAGTATGTTTTTAAAAAAATTTTAATTTGTTTTTTTTTTAAATTGCACTGTTTCATTTAGTATTTGCCGAATTTGCGGTATGTTTGCGGACCACTAACCCTAGTTATGATTGTCCACCGGACAATGTACTACCTACTTTTCCCATTTGTCCTGAAGACTTGTTTTTAGATTTTTGGTACATAAATGTATTTTTGTATATGCATGAATTTAAGTAAAGGGAACCACACACACATCCACAACTGCGCGCACACACACACACATGCACCCACACATGCAACACCCCCACACACACACACACACACATAAACTAACACACACACAGCACAGCAACACACACAACAAACAACATTGCACTCATCACATGGCACACACCTACGTACCGCCAGTCACACACAGCACACACCCTCCCTCCACACACAATGTAAAACAAAAACCCAACAATACACCCGCAATTATAATCACACAAATATAAAAAAAGAAGGAAATAAAGGAAACCACATGCTCGAGTATTCGCATATGAATTCAAAACATTGATACAATGAACCCAAGTGAGTGGGGTGAGTTAAATTCAGATTAAAAATGTCACAATTTGTGAGTCTTTTAATCAATTTGGAACTTAAATTGAATGTGCATTACTTTTAAATTTTTGTCTAACTATCTCCTACAACATAAACCACTCATTGTAATTGGTTACTACCCAAGTAAACTGACCCTTCATTTTTAGTAGCAAATCATTATTAGAAATATTTAATTCCTTCAACTATTAATAGTATGGCTAAGTCGCTTTAACACTCAACGGTTTTTTTTACTGATTAACGTAGCAGAATATTTATATGGCATTTTGGTAAGTTCAAATTAAATAAATAATCATTTTTTTTGGTTAAAAGGGACGGGACAAACAAAACACGGAACCTTGAATCATGCGAATAGGAAGTCCCTCTTCGGTATTTTTCCACCACACATCTTGTGATTTCTTCTTCTTTTCGCCAATTTCTTGGGATTCAATCTTTATATATTTTCTTTCACACACTCCAGTTTCCATTTGGGTATTTATTTCTTTGTATTTTTAAGTGTAGGATATCTCAGGCCTAAATGGTTTCCTGCCTACTCCATTGTTTGTTTTTGCGTGTTTGATGTCATTTGATGTATTGGTTTTTTATGGAATAAATAATTGGAATTGGAAATTGAATATTTAGTGTGTAAAAATAGAAATATAACGGCCTATTGGTGTTTCTATGCCATTTCTGGCACGGCCGTATATTTGGTTAAGGCCATAATTAAATCATACTTTATGGAACATATACGAAAAACGGCATTAACAATACACTTTTTTAAGGAACCTCTATCGAATGCTATGATATGTGAGCAGAGCGGCGCACTGGTTCTCATTGGTGGCAGTTTGTGAAATTGCATCTGATTAATTCAAATAAAAACACACAAGTCATGCTTTCGAATAGACTACAGGTGAACTAAGTAAACTATTATTTGTTAATTATAACGAACTCTCTTTTCGGGAACAATTTCACCGAGCTTCCTTGCAAGACACTGCAAAGGAAAGTATTTCTTTCAGTGAGAAGAAATATTGCCATTTTTAACGGGACATTCCTGTGCGGCATAGCAAAATAATTCTCTTAATCACTGCACTTTACCGTTTTTAAGGTGGATATGGCGTGTTGATATAGTTGGGAAGACTGTCTTTGGTCATATGTCATTTTCTACATAACTCCATATAAATCAATCAAGAAATTACGCCAATTTATTGGTTTTTATTATGGGGGGACACCTCTCGATCCAAAAAATCTGTTTTTCAGTTGTTTTGTTTGCTATTTTAAATTAACTGATCAAATAAATTCTTAAATAAAATCTAAATCAATTAATAGGTGAACTGCCAATTTAAGCCATTTTTGTTCGCATGCCCTAGGCAGGAAACCCTATCACTTTGTCCACTGTTGTTGTTGATGTCCTGTTTGTTTGTTGTAGTTGTGTCTGTTGTTTCCTGTTTGTGAAAAAGGGTTAACATTGCCTGTAATATATCAATAATCCACATACTTTTGATGGATTTAAACCAAACTTTTTTTGGTGAACAGGTGCAACATGGCATCCCCCATTTGTTGATGAGGTCAAAGGTCCACATACCAAGGTCCAAGGTCATATGAGATTCAAGTTGTAAAAATAGGCGGAAAATGGTAAAAATTGAACCTTTTGAAAAGTTAAAGACAATTGGAATCAAACTTGTTTATGGAGTTTACAATGCAAACCATCATTTGTTTATGACGTCAAAGGTCACATATCAAGGTCAAGGACACAATCAAGGTCACAGGTTCGGGTTAGGCCTATCATTCACAAACCGCGACGGCATGCGACACAGCGGTCTGAGGACCGATGTATTTTTTTACCTGTTGTCGATGTAGAGGTAAGTGTTTTCTCTGATGCCTTTGACTATGTGTAAGTAACACATTGTACACTCAAAATGTCTTATATCAGGACTTACCCGCGAGGTAAAGGCAGGATGGAATTAGAAAATAAGAGATGAGTAGCGACGATGGTAGCCGGGGACCGAGGTCCGACGCTACCTCGTTGGGCCCGGTTATTATCCACTGTTCCCCTCCCAGGATCAGGACTCCCACGGCGAGGGAGGCGGTGCATCTATGGAATAGATAATAGTAAGTCCAACTCTGGAAGAGTAAGCAGGTTGTCGGGTGGAGGGGTGCTAAGGGTCGTTGTGAGGGTAAGAGGGTATTCAATTTTTTGCAGGCTCGTGGAGGGGGGGTAGCTGAGGTTATTTAGAGGGTAGTTTCTGAGGTTGGGGGTTTCATTTACGGAGCGAGAGATGGCGGACATGCAATTTATAACATTAGTCTTAGCATCTAACCAAGATCATTGAGTGGAACGGTACCATTTGTCAGGTGGAAGTCAAGCGAAAGGTTATGGAGCTTTGGTCCGAAGTCGGGGGATCAGACAATAGGGGTGAAGAACTGTTCGGGGGCTGTCTGGTCTTGGAAGAGATCTTACTGTTGGAGTAATTATCGTTCATGACTTTGTTAGGAAGCCTACAGCTACGAGGAAATTACATTTTCCTTTCTTCACATTGAGGGATTTCTGGTAAAATACAGATGCAGATTCCAGTTGTTGTGAAAAGAGACTAGATGTAGGCGCTTTCCAGAGAAAGGCCGACATAGATGTAGGCCTATCCCAGAAAGGCCTACATCCATAAGTTCAGCTTTCATCAAAGCTAAAATATTAGCATTGTATGCCATATGCTTCCACAATACTTAATTCAAACCCTAAAAAAACGGAGCAAGGAGTGGAGAGGAGAACTGCCGTAAACTTGTACCCGCACAACCTTCGCGAAGGGGGAGGGGTACTGCTGTAAGGTGTTTCATTTGATTTATCTAGAAGTCGATACCGAGCGGGTGAGAGGGGAGAGAAATTGTAGTTAGGGTCATCGAAGGGACGCAGATAGACGATATGAGGGGCTGAGCGAGGGAGCCAGAGGTTGGTAGGGGGGGGCAACGGGGTATTGGTGGGGCGAGGGCCACGTTTATACTTCCATAGGGTGAAAAGGAGAGGGGGCTTGGGAAATGCGGCAGCAAGTGGGAGGCTCATCCCATTTTTACAGACCCCCTGATGATCACCGCGCAAGTGGGCAAAATGGCTTAGGGCCATCTGCTTAGGAATTTACAATCCAAAGAGTCGTCCCGGGGGGAGTGATAATGGAAGTTTGAAAAGGCGGGCATCCTTCTATTCTCCTCGCTGTCAGGTGGGTAGCGTGGCGGAGATGAGGGGGGAGGTGGGTTTTCGCCCCTACCAAAAAACCTTCCTTTTACTTTGATTTTATCGTATTTTAATGTTCCAAATTCCCTTATCAGCGTAGTATGATGTCTCCATCACCGAAGGGGATGGGATTGGGCCGACCCGCACTCTCACCTCGGGAAGGTGGAAAGCTCCCCTGGGCCCCCTACGATTGAAACAGGTAGTGTGCCATTTAGCATTCTCATATATACTCAAAGATGTTTTATCAATTTTAAAGCCTTTTCTCTGAAGTCATCGACTCTATTGGCAGCAACATCCTTGTTCATCGTGATATATACTTAGCACTATCCACCTATATGTTAAATATCTAAAATGCAAATAGATTGTAAATTTTTATTATTTATGATGGTTGTTTTTTATTATTATTATTAAAATTTTATTATATATTATTAGCCTGTTGAGCAGGTTAAGGAAATTTGCTATTGTTATGCATAATTAAGACGTTTTCCTCAACTCCATATTTGATGAGCACCCCTGTCCAACTGAAATTTACCCTTTTAATTGATTTTTGCTGTTTTTAGATTTAACTCTGAACTTTAGAGTGCTGTAGATAGTACAAACTATATACCTTTTCTGAATCCTTATGGGTACCACATAATTGGTACTTTCATCTGATTGGGTCAATTTAAAAAATGTTTGACCCCTGTACAAACTTTGTGCCTTGGCCCCGCTCCTTAAGAGCATCATTTGCAGCACTTAAGAATCGCGTTTCATGTGTTCCTGTCAGTCTGTCAACAATCAACATATTTAATCACTCAAACCTTAATGTTGTACTTGAGATGTGTTACAATGTCTGCTAGCTCCCAGGGTTATATGTAGTCAAGTAGAAATGTAGTAGTAGTATGTAGTAGTAGTAGTAGCCGGGTAGTAGTAGTATGTAGTAGTAGCATGTTGTAGTCTTAGTAAGTAGTATTAGTCGTATGTCGGTATGTAGTAGTATGTATTAGTAATGTAGTAGTAATGTAGTAGTAATGTAGTAGTATGTATTCGTAGTAGTCTACATGTCAGTCGTAGAACTAGTAGTAGTCGTCGTAGTATCTTTGATGTCGTCTTTCTGTCGTAGTAGTGTTATAGGTGGTTGGTATATTAAGTCGTATTAGCCTTATGGTGTGGTTAGGGGGAAATTCGCCTTCTATGCACCAATTAATACGTTAGGGGGGAAATTTCGTTTTCCCCCTTAAAGTTATCTTTTTTTTGCGCTTGATTCCTTCAAAGATATGATATTAATAATGCAAATAAAAATTCCCTAGACTAATAAAAGGATTGAATATTAATTCATTAATTCATTCAAGCCTATGACTCATTTCAAATTTCCCCCTCAGTGTCCTTCTAGTAATTATTTTATTAATAATATTATTCTAATAGTTCCAACTATTTTACATTTTGACTTATTTGATATAGCTGACCCCATATGTTAACCGCAACAGTTTGAGGTCAAGGTCATGCAGGGTAATTTGAACTTATTCAAACAAATAATCTACATAATTTGTCATACGCTACCCATATACTTTGTCTACCAAATAATTACTGATCAAGGGTACACTCCGACATGTTAAATGTCATCTAGGGGTAATTTTCAGTCAGTCCACGGTAGGTCTATAAATCAATGGATTTTAAAGAAAATTGGAAGGAGTGGGTCGAGCTTGAAACTTCCTTCACATACATTGGGTCAAAGTGGGATCTTTGGGTCATGTGGGTTAGGCGGTGGACATAATTGCGCACTACTACTCCAATCAGAGTGCTGCTTCAATTATGACTAGAGCAACCAGTGGTGGAGATTTCTGCGTTTCTTTCATTTGGACGGGATGCTCTATTCACTATGATAGAAACATCCTCCTGAAAAATGCAATCATGCAGGAATCTCCGCCACTGAAAGTATGTATTACAATCCTGTTTAGGTCACCAGTGTATTTTGAAAAATTTAATGGGGTGTTTTCCAAAGGTCACCCTTTTCTGACATCCTTTTCTAACACCCTGTGCAATTCGGAAACCTTCACGGAATAAACCACATAAACCGTGTGGTTTATTCCGTTAAGGTCCGTAAGTTTTCCGAATTCATAGGGGTTCAGAAAAGTATGTCAGAAAAGGGTGTCACCTTATGGGAACCCCCATGTAAAGTCACAATTTAACCTAGGGGAGATTGCATGAAAGACATAGAGAAAACAAAAACCTATCAATCTAGGCTATGTTGTCTTCATATGTTGTACTCGGTTTTATTTAGGGCTACAAAATCATTGCATGTTAGTGTTTATCAATTAGTAGGTCATTTTCTCAATAAATTCTTTAACATTCTTCGGACTGGACCGCATTCCTAAGAACGAGTGTACCTAGGCATGACAATAAATTCCTAAGCACTTGATGTCGTTCATGTCGGGTTGGACAATAAACCTAAGGTCGATATTCCTATAGGAATTTGTAGTCCACGCAAGAAATGGACGCTAATCCCTAAGGAATATAGTCCACCTCTGACAGGCATTAATTCCTATAAATGAGAGTCCGCCCAAATCCAAACCTGCACATAATCCCAAGGATTTAGATGTCCACGTCGGAATCGAACACCGATCCCTAAGGAGCTTGCAGTCCACTCTACCAGGGCATTAATTCCTAGGAATAATTGTACTGCCTACCTTCATACATGGACAATAATTCCTAAGGTCTATATAGTCCAGTCTGAATTGGACCCTAATCCCTAATGAGCGATAGTCCACCCCTGACAGTGCATTTAATTCCCAGTAACTAGGAGTCCTGCCTACCTTCGGACTTGAACAATACATTCCTATGTCGTAATAGTCCCATGTCGGAATTGGGACCATAATCCCTAAGAAGCGATAGTCCACCCCTGACAGTGCATTCATCCCTAAAGACTAATAGTCCCTACTTTCGGAAATGACACTAATTCCTCAAGGACTGGTAGTCCATGTCGGGACTTGGATATTTATTCCAAGGCCTGATAGTCCTCTTCGGACTTTCATTCCCACTTGTAGGACTAACATTCCTATAAATCATAATCCGGGGACTATAGTTTTCCCTAGCTTTGCACATGCCCCGCTATTAAAACCAGAACTTAGTGTTTCCGGACTATGGCATACGGTAGTATTCTCCTCACACGCCGGTCCTATCATCCTCTTTTCTATTATTAATCTTAACAAAATATCTTGTCCTTTGTTAGCCCCAATGTATGAAAGTCTTTTCCACTAAATTTGGGATTTTTATCAAATTAGCTTATGGGGGACTTAAAAAAAAAAAAAATTAAATTGAAGGCTATTCTGTGATGCTAATAATTTTTTAAGATTTGTGATGATTTTCCGGTCCATTGCATGTTCAGTTGAATCCTCTCATTTTGTGCCGTTTTTTTACTTCGTTGCCTTTTCAAACAATAAAACACGCAAAAAAGTGTAGGTTTACAGTCTTTTTCCACGCAACGTTGCGCCATCCTTTCTATGGCTCAAGGATTTTTTTCTTTTAGGATTAGTTTGGTAAGGTCGAATTTTTTCTCTTTGGAGTCTTTTCCAAGGGAAATTGGCGAATTCACAAATTCCTTTAGGTTATTCACTATTTTTGTTCTCAGTAATGATTTTAATTATGTTACGGTCTCAGGATTGCGGCCTTTATTTTTTGCTTAATTTTTCTTTGGTAAACCACAGCTGTTGTGTACAGAGACGGTCCACCCATTATCAATTTTCAACATGAAAAGACAATTCAAAACAATATAATTACTAGTATTTATGTAAGTATGGTTAATAATTGGTTTAGGAAGCTGCGTTTTTGTGGATCAAAAATTTGTCCTTTCGTTTAGAAAATGCAGCAAAATTAGGGAATCGACTGACATTCAGCTGAAAAATCCAATATGGCTGCCATGAAGTAATGATGTATATAGGTAATTACAAACGTTGCCAGCAAATAGCTTGTTAAGCCATGCAATTAACGTCTCTTTATATGTAAGTTATTGTGTAACAATTTTTATAGAGTAAACAATTGAAGACAAATTGTCCCTTTGATTAAAAAATGGAAATCTAGGAACTTATCGCCTTTTAGTTAAAATTCCAATATGGCGGCTATTTTACAATTCCGGTGGCCTACCCTGTCTATCTTGACAACTAAATTAATGTACTGCCTCATTTATGGGCCCCTTATTGGTAAATTTTGTTAAGCAAATGTTGCACATGTTGGGTGTTTTTTATATCCAATTTTTTTTTGGGGTGATCACTTCTTCTCTAGTGAATTTACCATTAATGATTAAATCATGTTTTAAGTGATCTCAGTAATACCAATGATATTTTTGTTAAATACTGTCGGCGTCAAATTCGTCGAGGTTTTAGGTGTTATCTCCGCCCCATGGAAGTGATGGCCGTTATAGCCTTAGCCAAGTCTTCGTCCGATGTACGTGAACGCGCTCTCCTTCTTAGTTATTTGGTTTCAAATCCATCTTTCTAGTGGGGGGGGGGGGGGGTATTCTAATAATGATTATTGTGGTGTGGCACGATTTTAATTCAATGTTGGTAAACCTATTATTTTGGGAGTCTTTTCCTGCAGAATAGTCTGGGTTGGCACTATTTTTCTGCCTCGTCCCGTGTCATTATAATTGACCTCTTATTCCTTCGTGTAAGGATCTCAGCAAACCATGAACATTTTGATGAAAATCATTGGGTCGTCAAATTAGCGGATTAATTTTGCGGCAATGAAAATGCAATTTCCTGTGACGGTCCGTTATGGCATTAGGCTAAGTCTTCGTCGATGGGTGTAAACGCGAACGCGCCCTCCTGTCCCGTAAAGTCTTTAATAACACTAGGTTTACGCGGATTTTGATTCCGAGTTTGTATTCTCGCGTTGAGTTTATTTGGCATGTCCTCCCCTTGATTATTTTATTTGATTTCTGGCGTGTTTTAAATATGTTACGCCAGCTTTATTTATAAGGGTCTCATTTCTAAGAATTTATAGTCGATCCAAACTCATATGCCTCTCTTTAGTTTGTGCGGCGTCATTGTTTAGAATAGGGTGTTTCAATTCAGGTATAATCGGTAGTATATGATAAGCCGATCACAATAGGTTTTAACTCCGCGTCCAAGTTAAATTTAGGTCTGTGTACAAAAGGGTATGTTTGTCATACATTTGCAAACTTTTCATGAATAAACCATGGCATATAAGAGGATGAGCAGAATATCGTAGGGGCCTTATTTAAGAGTTCGTTTACCTCCACTACAAAAAAGGTTTGACCCCTTTGGTAGTTAGTAATGGCCTCTACATCAATGTCTAGGTAGTAGTACTCTCAAATTGTGGTATCACGTTTTCGATAGGGGGCCATTTAAGTTTACAAACAGGGTCAAACTTTAAATGCCCCATATGTTGAAATTATCCATATTGTCCATCTAATGCATAAGTATTCCAAAAATATATAGTTTGTATCACCTACCGACCAATTGGTTTTGAGTTATAAGGTAAATGTAAAAAAAGGTCAAATTTGAATTTGTACAAGGGTCCACATTAAAAGTTCATCTGATTAAATTTAATACTTGCACAGTTATGCCTGAGGTAAGAGACTCAAAAGGTATATTTGTAATTATGGTTTAATGCTTACTTACGGCGATAAGGGTCAAAGAAGGTAAGCCCCTATTGGGTATGTTGACGCTCTGCCCATATTTTTTGGTCCCATCCAGATACCCTTTACCGCCTCTGACCATGAGGGTTCCTCGGAAGCGTTTTACCCTGGCCTCTGGTCCTTATTTAGACTCATTAAGCTAGATGACCACCTTCTAATCATTCCAACAAAATTGGGAGCAACTTCCGATTTTTGACCCCTCTACAAATGAAATTGACCTTTTTTACCATTTTAAGCCCCCCCCAAATTTTTAACCCATAACTCCAAAACCATTGGTCAAAGTTGGACAAACTATACATTTTTGTAATCCTTACGACTAGACTGACAATATGACACACTTTTCACACATTGGCGCATTGTAAAGTTTGACCCGCTGTGAAACTTAAATTGGGCCCCTATTGAAAAGTGACACCACAATTTGAGATTACTACCTACGCTAGCCGTTGATATAGAAGGTCCATACTAACTTCCAAAGGTGTAAAACCTTTTTCTGTAGTGAGGGGTAACGATGAATGTTTTTGACCTGGTCCTAGCTCCTCCACTAATGGCCATAGTTTATCGTTCTATTATGAGTTAAAAATTCGCTTACATTCAGTCATCATCGTCTGATTCCGATCCACTGTCACTGTCCTCCGTCAGCTTGATTAGGATGGTTTAATGTTCATATCACAACAATATTCTCCTTGTCTCCCGTATAGTCTTCTATCCCATACCTGTTTTGGGTGCAATGGCTATACTTCTAAAAGTGAAACTTTGCTATGTATTGCATAAATAAATTATTTTCGTCTTCATGCTTTCTTTCCAAGTAACATCCATTTTTGGGTAAACTACGCTTTTATTTAATGACGGTCTATTATTTCAGCAGACATCGGAATCTGCGTTTTTCCACGGCATCCACCTTGTTGTCCTGTCGGGACCTTTTTCGTTTTAATATCATTGTGCTCGCGTCTATGATTGTTTTCATGGCCACGTTTGTTGGTTAGAGTTACACAGCAAATTTAAATGTTAAGCCTCAGGGTACCTGGTTATCTTTGACGCTCTTATCCAATGCCCCTAATTTGGGCCATGTTACATTTTTATTGGTTTTTTGTTTTGTTGCCAGTTGGCCGCTTACAATCTTAACTTTACATTCCTTGCTATTTTTTATATATGCGTTTATATTTCTCTAATCTGGCATTAATTTAATGTTTCCGTTAATATAGTTGTTATTGTCAATTGTAACTCTGTTCGATGTTTCTTGTCTTTCTTTGGTTTCACGCTCTCATCGTTTAATGTTTATTTTTTGTCGCTCTCTTCCAAACCTCACATGGGGGAGGGGGGGAGGGGGTTGGTCAAATGTTGATTCAAAATTTTTTGTGGCGGAAATGTAAACATTTGGCAACAAGTTTACACAATTGTATTTGTTTTCATCTTTCCTGGATTAAGGGCCCATATAAATTGTAATACAGGGTGATTTACGTTTATTTAGGGCCAACATTTGCTGCAAGAGGGGTGCCTTTTTCAGCTCATTAAATATCATACATTTTGAAGGCCCATGTGCCTCGAATTGTTAGCCAAAAATAATTATTGTACTTATTCTGATTATATTCGAGGAACCAATGTTCTCTTTTCTTGAAATACCGGGTTGAAATCCTGTTTGCAAATCTGCGATTTCTGCTTCGAATCATACTTGCAAGGATTTAGGCACCTTTGTTGTGCGCGTGGTGTGCCTCGCACTTGCATCGTCCTGAGGGATGCGTCCGGTGGGGATTCTGCTATGCAGATGAATGCCGTACGTCTGGGATGGCCGACTGTTGCAGGTTCTATGCGAGTTCTTTGAGGTACGGCAGGTTTTTCACATACTCGCATGAACCTGGGCAATTACCTTGTTTGGGTGTCCGATTGAAATGAAGCCAACGTCCGGGATGGCCGGACGGTTCCAGGTTATGATGGGCGAGTCTGCTAGTATTTCACATATTCGCATTAACCTGGACTTTATCTTGTTGGATGTCATTGTTATTTGGTTCCATTCCATCTTTACGAATGGTCTGCTTGGATTAAATTAATCCTACGCACAACTGATGCGATCATGCCATTTGGTGTCCTCTCTCCATTCCTTTTTCTTCTTGAGCTAATAATGTTTTTCTCTTTCCGAGTTCATCGTAAGGAAAACCAGTTTAGCGCCTGTCGAAAGAAGCACTTCGCGTCCTTTGTGTTGCTCTTAAGCTCCGGTTGATTGCCGAGGAGTGTTATGCTAAAAGCATCCTCAATGCGTCCATGCCAATCATCGTTTGCACGCTTTCAGGCCTCAGCATCCAATCAAATCATTGCATGTCCTTGTCCTCTGTATGAGCTCGCTTCTGGCGGTCACAACTCATCAGTGCTCCACGTGTGTAGGATGGTTTTTCTCCTTTCTCATAACTTTTGTATAAATTTATTTTTCCCACCCTCCCTCCCATTTCCAGCGTTTGTTATTGCGCTGTTTTCCAATTTTATAATTGGAGTAGTATTTCTTGGCCAAGTTACTAGGTACGGCCCGTCTCTCTGCCGAAACGGCGCACCTCTGGGTGTACGTAGACGCAGTTCATGGCAACGACGCGCGTATGCCTTGGCCAAGACATTGTGTCTCCAGAACTAAAGTAATTTTATTAATATGCTTAATTGTTTGTATCATGGTATTCTTTGAGATGCTGCAACTAAGTTGCATTGGTTCTCCCTAGTATTATTATGTTTTAAAATCTATGCATTTTTGCCATATATAACCACGGCTAGAGATTAAATATGGCTTTTTATGTTTTCCATATTTGCCATTTTTGCATGTTTTTGTTGGCAATTGATAGTGGCGGAAAATTAAACATTTGGCCACCAGTTTACACAAATTGTATTTGTTTTCATCTTTCTGGATTAAGGGCCCATATAAATTGTAATATAGGTTTTATTTACGTGTTATTTAGGGCAACATTTGCTGGCAAAAGGGGTCCGTCTTCACTCATTAAATATGCATACATTTTTGATAGGCCCATTGCTCTAATTGTTGGCCAAAAATAAATTATTTTACTAGTCCATGATTAAATATTCGAGGACCATGTGCTCTTTCTTGAAATCCCGGGTTGAAATCCTGTGTTTTTCAATCTGCGATTTCTGCTTCGAATTCGTACTTGCAAGGATATTTAGCACCTTTGATGTGCTTGTGGTGTGCGCGCACCTGCAGCGTCCGGAGGGGTGCGTCCGGTGGGATGCTGCTTCAAGATGATGCCTACGCGGGATGGCCGGACTGGTTGCAGGTTCTGATGCGAGTCTCTGAGTATTTCCAGACTCGCAGGAACCTGGGCATTATCTTTTTTGGATGTCCGATGAAATGAAGCCACGTCCCGTGATGGCCGGACTGTTCCAGGTTAATGCAAGTCTGCGAGTATTTCACATATTCGCATTAACCTGGACTTTATCTTGTTGGATGCATTGTTATTTGGCCTCCATCTGTACAATGCTTGCTTGGATTCAATTATCCTCGCACAACTGATTCTTCACTGCCAGTTTGGTGTCCTCCCCATTCTTTTCGTCTGTAGCTAAATGAGTTAAATTTCACACCTTTCGAAGAACCTTTTTGTATCATTTTCTATTGAAATTATTTACAATAATACAAGTTATTACTTTTTAAATGATCAAGAGTAAATATGACTAAGACATATTCCTTGCAGTGATGACATTTCCCTCTTTGCATATTGGGCCTGTAGTCAATCTATCATAGTGGGAAATTTCCCTCTTTTTGCAATTAGAGAGAGCAGGAAAAAATTCCATAAAAAGAACTATTTCCCCGTGATGGGAAAAATAGTAGCTTTTTATGGGAACTTTTCTCCCTCCTGTGAAATTCCAATGCGCCAATGTCCATTCATCGTTCACCCTTTCAACGGCCTCACATCCAATGGAATCATTGGCATGTCCCTTGTCCTCTGTTGAGCTTCGCGTCTGTCGGTCACAGCTCATCAGTGCTTCACGTGTTTAGGATGGTTTGACTTCTTCTCCTTTCTCTAACTTGTGTATAAATTATTTTCCCAACCTCCCCCTCCCTCCCATTCTCCAGCGTGTGTTATGCGCTGTTTTTCCAATTTATAATTGGAGTATAATTTCTTGGCCAAGTTACTAGGTACGCCCACTTCCCTGCTAAAACGGCGCACCACTGAATTGCACGTAGACGCAGTTCACGCATTTTTAGATGAGAATGCAGGGAAAACTTCCCATAAAAAAGACTATCCCGTGATGGGGGAAAATAGTAGCTTTTATGGGAACTTTTTCCTCTCCTGTGAAATTTTTGGGGAACCAGTCTCAAATATTTTTGACATGATTAGTATCCACCAATCAAATGACAAAATATTTGTATGTGTTTATAACTGCCCTATTTCCCGATATACACGCAGGTAAGTACTTGTTTTTTACACCTCACTGTGACTCTAGGGACTTTTTTCAAATGCAAAAGAGTACATCATTTGGCTGATTTGTGTAACATCTCCATCGTGCGATGTCGACAGGAAAATAACTAGAGGAATCGATAACCACCGCCCAACCAGACCAGGAATGGTTCTTGTGCATCGGAGAAACCGCACCGCAATATGGAAGTGCCATATTTGTTAGAACAGGCACCGCAGTAGAACAACCTCAATGTCTGATGACAACAACATCGAAGTCCGCACCATTGAGCTTAGTTCCTCTGTCATAGTTACATACGTCTACAAACCTCCATCATTAGACTTCAAGCATCCGCAAACTCAGCTTGGGAATTCCACCAAACCTCACTTCTTCATTGGCGATTTCAAAGCCACAGTACCCATGGGGCTAAATGAAACTAACAAAGACGAACGCTGCCGAAGAATGGATAGACAGACAACATCTACGTCTCCTCATGACTCTAAGCTGCCGCATCATTCATAGCGCCCGTTGGAAGAGAGGTTTACAACCCTGATTCTTGCTATTTGTTAGTACAAACATTCTCTAACCTGTGTAGCAGATTGTTCTGATCCTGTTCCACTAACTCAACATCGAACCAATCGCATCCAAGTCAACGCTGCAATACGACCTTTAAGCGTCGCTTTTAACTAAATGAAGCAGACTGGCAAGGACACTGATGACCGGGATCAGAACGTAAGAGGATTGCTCCAAAACCCCATAACTATGACAACTTTGTCGCAACTAAGTGAACTATACGGAGCCGGAGATTCATGACCAAGGCTTGTAAAGAACGGAATTATCCCAGGGCCTGTTCCCAAAGGAAGGTGCTCAAGAAGATCAGAGTATATCACCATGTTTGGAGCTGATCCTTTTTCGCGGCTGAAATAACTGTTAAAGGTGAGTAGTTTCGGTAGAGGATCTCCCGAAAAGATCAAAACCTGGCATACTTAATTTAATCCCCGAATGACCATAACATCAAGAAAGCATGGTCTACCATCCGAAATGCTCGAGGGATCCAACAGAACCTCCACCGCAGCCAAATGTCACACCACACCAGTTGCCCACCAACTCGCTCTCCTCATGGGCTGAATGGCGATGCCCCAACAGATTGAGAAACCAGAATTGGCCGATCTAGTTTCTCTTGCAGAAGTGGGGCTAACCACCTGGAAGCAGATCAGGACACTACCGTACCTGTGGTTGTGGAACGACCACAGACATGTGACATCTCTTGGTCTGCCCACTGCTGGAGCAACAAAGCCACAACAAGGACCGTGCGGAATTCAATGAAGCAGCCAGACGTTGTAACCCTCTCTGGCTGGATCATATTTGAGAACCAGTGTTTGGGAACACGATAAGAAGAGACTCTAGAGACGAGGTTGTAGGAATAGTCCAATCTATTTTCCCAAGGGAAATAGCAAACGTATAGAAATCATCCCAATGAAATAACATATTTTGGTTCATGATATTCGTGGAGCATAATAATAAACATACGATCATATATATGCAATAGCGAAGTCGCCTCCCAAGTCTGCTCTCATCTCCATCACAGTGAATACCGCAGTCTGCGTCACTTCGTCACCTAATTGGGCATAATTGGCACTTTCATTTCACACCGCAATAGCATCGATCAGTAGTTTCTAGTCCAGCATATGCAACTCTCCAATTCCAAGACAGTGTGATGCATTTTCCAATAGTCCTGTCATGCTCCTGATCATTCCAAGTGGCAGCACACGTATATATGATGCGCATTCTAGCTGCCACTGTTCATAATAACACCCAAGGTATGCATTTTCTGTGAATATATAAAACTGACTTGGATAGTGGTTAACGGAATTGCATAAAGCAGATATATCCCACGTAAATTACCGCGCATCACCGAAATTGAGTTTCATGAACACCAACAGATTAACAGGTGCGCGACTATTCTTACAAGCTCGCATATCCCATTATTTGTTTTTAAAACATTTTATACCAATCTTGGTCAAAATGGTTGACACTCGTTCTTGTGCGAATTGTGTTCTTCCAGTTTGCATACTTCAGCCATCTTTGATTTTGAAATAAGCTATTTTTGGGAAGCCACCAGATACCCCCTTCCCCGCCAATTTGAGTAGGTTGTTAATGCACTTAAACACAATTTATTTCAGGTTTTCAACATTTGTTCCGGGAAGAGGGGGACTATTTGACCGTACGATATGAAAAGTGTGTAACCTTTTTGACCAAGATTGTCTTTGTGTATGAAAAAGGGAGTGTTTATCAGTTTTTAGTCTGTAACTTTAGAATGCCCATTGGGTTTACATGAATTTTAAGAAGTAAAATGTAATATGCAATTTAGAAAAACAGGTCACTTTTAATGCTCACAACCCACCAACATGTGTATACAACCTTTTGTGACTCTAGTAACTCAAACGCACTCAAGGACACCATTCACGTGTTTTTAAGTCAATCAAGTAAAGCTCCTCAATATTAAATTGTATACTTGTCAGTGGGTGGCAAATGAAAGTTTCTAACCGCAAAATTCAAAATCATAATACAGAACCAAATAAAACAGTAACTGAACTAAATACATTGCCTTAGCATTCATATATAGGCTGTTCATCGTCTTCACTTCATAGACACAATGAATCACGACATGCATATCTAAAATAGTTTGTCTTTCATGCTGAAATTCAAATTGCATGTAACTGATCAACGTTCGACTCATAAGCAGAAGATCATGGGTTCGAGCCCCGCTTTTCGCCAATGTGGTGTGCACTAGGCAAGGCGCTTAACTCGCTTGCGTCTCTCTCCCAGAAGTATACAATAGGTACCTACCCGGCATAAGTAGGGTCGTCATGTTTTTTTTCCCGTGCCAAATGGGTTTTAATTGGCTAATTTGCACAGTGTTTGGCGGTGGCTCAATGTTTAAAAAATAGGGTACCTATTTTTTTTTTTCTATTGCGTCATTAAGCGCCATTTTGAATTTTTTTGAACTTTTTCTATATCTGAATTTTGGAGCACTAGAATAGTAAAAATAGTTGCAATACCATGTTTGTGGTCAATGGTTCCATTAATACCACTTGTTATAATTATAGCGATATCGGTTAAGCGCCACCTTGAATTTCAAAAATGTTCGCCTCGTTTGATAACACTTTATCATATATCTTGGCTTTGTAAGCAACGTAGAAAATTAAAATGGTGGTAAGACCGTTGTTGTTAGGCATGGAATTAATTTTATGTACTTTATTATTGTACTAATTGGTTAGCCGCAATATTGAATTTTCAAAATGGCGGTCTTTTTTTTTCAATATCTCGTCTTGCGGCGAGCAATGATGCAGAATGTTAGAATTGGTGGCGATACCACACGCCTGTGATATAATGGATTCCATCCATTTAAACATATTGCAATTTCATTAGGTGTAGCTAATTTTGGTTTCGCATGCATTTGAATTCAAAATGACCGTCCATTTTCATGTCAATTTTCCAAATCCCTTGTCTTCCAGGCAACGTAGAAACCTAATGGTAGAAATATCCAATGGATATGGATATCCCAGGGATTCAAATAAATCCACTGGCGCTCTATAGTTGTAATTTTGTTTAACCACCGTACTCTCGAATTGCCAAAATGTCCTGCCATTATGGCAGACATGCCGTTTTATTTTGTCCTATATCTCAATGTGCAAGGGATGAATATTTTAAAATGGTGTAAATAACCTATTGTTTATGATACCAAAGATTCATATTACAATTAGTTGCCAGAATTGACAATTGCGTATTAACGGATGCCATCACAGTTGTTCAAGGCTTTCAGGGATTGCTTCTCCTTGCCTTTTGCGATAACGCCGTCCGATCCATTTAGTGGCGTTACGAGCATTCCATATGGTGGTATTTTAAGCACAAAAAAGTCCGCTCTAGGTGCGCTCATTGGTGCGCTCTCTGTGTCTCATGTGCAACCTAGGTGCGCTTGGGGGGGGTGCGTCTTTTGTCTTATAACGGAATAAACTCATCATAGTATTGGCGTTTATTCCGTAAAAGACTAGAAATGAAGTAGAAAAGATGATTCTTCTAGTTTATTAGGGTCGCACATGACTACCCAGCGCACCCTGGGAACTCCCGAGCGGACTTGTGCTAAAATCCCATAATTCCTTACACATTGATATCTTAATGGGTCGTGTTTTTTCCCCCGATTTTGAAATGGGCATACAAAGGGAAAGTTTGGGGAGAATCGTGGGGGATTCTTCCTTCGACAGAGTGGTGATGGGGATAAGGTCTAGGTGGGATCTTTTCAATTGATTAATTAATTGAATGCCCTCTTGGTTAAAATGGGGGGTTATAGCACATTGAGTAGAAAATGGCAAAACAGTTTTTTGAAATTGATAGAAGGACTATGAATAAATGATTGTTAATTGTCTCACTGGAGTCTAGTTATTCCAACGTTTGAAACGGTGCCACCCGCTTTGAAAGGATGAACACCTCATTTTGTGGTTTTTATTGTCTTCAATGGAAGAAAAAACTGATAGACAGCTTTTTAGTGAGTGTCTGATGTCATGTATATCGCTATTATATATATATTATTGTAATAGTGTTAAGCCCCAATCCCTCATCTCTAATATAAAGTAGAACTATCCTACTCAAACTAAATTCTTCTTACTTTAACCTTTTTCATTGTTATTTTCTCTAAACCCGACACCATCACAACTCATTGACCCCCGCCTTTTATTAACGATTGTATAATAAGCAATAACCGAAGCGCATTGTCACATCTGACGCGTGAATAACACTCAAATCGAGCTGTTTAATTTTTGTCAGTTTAATGCGATGCTAGTTAGTATAGTGAGCGATAACACTATCGCGCGATTAAATCTGACAATCTCTATTGTTGGGCGTATTCCTATGGACGATATGACACTAAGATTACAGTCTGTCTGCCTATAGAAATGTATTTCCGCCACATTATTTTCCTTGTACTTTCTATTTAGGTCAGTGTCAATTAAGGTTACAGAGCTAATTGAAACCACTTTTAAGAGACATGAGATCAGGAAAAGCGCGCCCCCACTTTTTTTAAAAAAAAAACCCCGGTTTTTTACATATTTTGGAATGCTTACCAATGATTAGATCACAATCACGCCTGAAGTGATAAGCCTAATACGCCGTCTTTAATGTAATAAATGATGATTTAGTAGTTTCTGTCGTGCACGACAGAAAAGCCAAAGCCTGATTTTCTATGGGGAACGATTACGATAGCAATCATCCAAACAAGGTTTGCGTTTTCTTTGCACCTGTTTGGCCAATACCCCTCCGAAAACGTTTCTCGGTAGTGGTCTACAACTATTCAGTGAATTTGAGAGAATTTCGTATCTAAAGCAATGCTCCTCCTTTACTTTAAAAAGGACTGCCTAAAAATCGTTCTAGCTGTCATTGATACTAAACATGGATGAACGCAATCAGTTGAATGTTTGATGGAGACAAGTTCATCTGCTATCAGATATGTGCGCCAATTTCTGAATTTATTTGATCGCCACTTGACCATGTTTCAAATCCATGCTGTTCCAACCTACCCACTCCTACTACCCGGCGCCCCTACAGACTGACCCTCCTCAGTCCTACCATGAACCGCTACGGAACTGGACGTATTTCATCATTTTTTCAAAAATATTAAAAAAAAAAAAAAAAAAACACAATATTGTTTTATTTATTTATTAGGATCCATACTGTATGTTTATTAGATATCTGATTTAAAAGATTGAAAAAAAAAATAGAAAAATCTCTCTTTAAAAAGGCAACTAAATATGCTTGATAATCATTCCTATGATATAAAACTGTGTGCATTTGTAGGTCCAGTGTACTGTTGCGTAAACTCCGGCGCTGCCACCATGTGGCGTTAAATCCCGGCGTGGCCACCAATGTGGCGTTACTCCGGCGTCCTCAATCAATAGTTTGTGGTAGCGATCTCAGGCATATCGATGACGGCCGTGCGTGTGGCCATTCCACACACATTCTCGGAGGGAGCAAATGGCAAATAATCACACTGCAATCCCAGTATTTCAGTTTCTGTAGCATCTTTAATTGGGGCTTCGGTACTGATCTTGGCGGCGCTGCGGCAGTGCGGAGCTAGTAGTTTAAGCGGAACTTCAGAGAGTGAGAGAGCCTTGACCAAGCCCCGCAACCTACCCTCGAACGGTCGCAGAGCACAGAAAGCGCTGAATGGTTGGTTTGATTTTTTGAAATGCGCTTTCAGCAACAATGGCTATGTGCGCCAATTGCTATGTAGAAACTACAATGCGGTTACGTATTCAATTCACATCAGTAAACAATGGTAGACAGGTGTTACATTGTACTTGCATCTCAAACACAAAACGGTAGTCATTTCGGATCCACACCAGGCTGAGTCAACCGGCTGTGGTAGATAGTCAGGAGTGGAAGTCTGCACACAGCCTGAAGGATTGAACTGGAGTTAATCAGACTTTTTCTATGATAATTTTAGTTCATTAAGACCTAAACCAATATTTTGGAGGGTGCAAATTTGTTACAGTGCCATTTTTTGAAAATCCAATATGCTGTTACCATGTCCAGATCACTAAAAACCCTCAGTATTTCGATAGAGCAAATATCTCTCGATAATGTAATTTTGAATCAGAACATTGGCCACGAAAATCCATATGGCTGCTCAAAAGTTCAATATGCTCTTCGGATCCTTAAATATGACTTAGACTCCTCCATGATACCTATTTACAGCTACTTGAATACATACCGAACACCTAAAACGTGTTCCTGCAGTGTTCAAAATATGTACAATTGATACACTCGCAAGTGTTCCTTCTTAACAAACTCTAGAATCATTTCCAACGGCATCAGGGACCACGTCAAGTGTTCTGCAAATTTCGCAGTTTAGAGGCTTGATTCCATTGTCTATATGCATTGCGTTATTCTTTACCTTTAATACCGTCTTGGGATCACTAGAATCCTTAACTGGGCATTTCTCTTGTAATCGGACATTTTTCAAAATTAAGATGGCAGGCCACTACAGCTGCGTTAAAAAGTAAAACCTAACATTATATGTTTATTATATTTAGTTATATCAACTAATTATTATTAGAAAAGGTGTAAATTAAGGTATGGGATACACATTTGACATTTGCATTCTTATCTGGAATTTCTTGTTTCTTTAACTGCAAAAAGTTTTAAGATTATGGGCCAATTTAATGGCCTTTTTACTCCTTTAACACCTATAAATTACGATACCTCAGTGTTGTATTAGTTAAAACACCCAAAAATGAGTAGTAAAGTTTAAATTAAAGTATGAGATGGTATGTCTTTGAACTTAATAACAGGTCTGGTATTTGTGTTTGCACATGCTTAAAATTCAAATGACGGCCAATATATTAGAATTATGACAATTTGGTGGCCTTTTAAGATCTTTAAAAGGCAGTCATATTGACGCCATCTTGATCGGTAAGCTTGTTACACACACTTGAACTGTCAGATATGGAGTTCCCCCCCCTACTGGGTATAGAGCGCAAATATGCTTATTACAAATATCTGATGAGTTATGGTCAATTGAATGATTTCACGGGCATATTGGGTTTTAGGGCGGCCATATTGGATTTTGTATGGTAATGTTGATCAAATCACCGTCATACCCTGTCCAAAAGATCCTCGTTTGCTTTAAAACCCGATCTATTGCATAAAATTATGGCCATTTGAATGAATTTGAATAGTGTAGCGGCCATATTGGATTTCTATAAAATGCACTGCACGAAATTTTGCACAGCCCTCCAGAAATTATTATCTTAGGTCATCATTGACAAAAAGCGATCAATAGAAAAAGTCTGTACTCCATTTCCCCCCTGTACCCACAATTCCTCCTGACAAATAGGCCGCGCACCACAACAATACCGGCACTACGTCTAATGCTAACACAGCCGTATCCACGCCTGGTGACCCCTATGTCCCGGTATCTCACACAGCCATCTCCGGCGATATCCAAAGCTCGAGTCGCAGGAACTCGCTCAGTAGGGATAAGCAAAATTCAAAGCATTAAACCGGGCGAACAACACCAGTAAGCTGCGCTATCCGTCTGTAACCACGAGGAGGTTGGGGATTGGTCTTCCCGCTACACTAACTATACGCACGTTGGACCTTACCAGACCGAGCACTGATGCCCTAACAACTCCTTTTATACCTTTCAAAATCACGTGATATGTCATGACGACAAGGCCCTTTAAATGTGTTTAAAAAATTTAAAAATATTTTTCTAAACACTATTTAGAAAGAAGTTCTTGAAATTTGTATCTATAAAATTTACAAGCATTTACGCAAAGGGAAGGGAGCATGTTAATTTAAGGAAAAAATTCTTATAGTAAAACAAGCACTCACCTGCAGCTACATGTTTATGGGTGGCAATCGGATTTTTGCATGCAACTCTCTTGCGTTCTGTGTTAGTCTGCTAGCTGGGTTGGTACATTACTGCACTCAATTTGCCGCCTGCTCCCGTGAATTCAGCATCCCTTGACGGAATAAAGTGCACTTATACTGTACTTTATTCCGTCAAGGCTGCTGATTCAACTGGGAGCAGGCAAAGTTGGGTCACAAAATACCAACCCTGCTAGCTATACTTTTGCACGTGTACGAAATCAATGGGAGCAGACAAAGTGGTTTTAGTAAATGTACCAACCCTGCTAGCTATACTTTGCCACGTGTACTTAACCACTGATCCTTACAATTCTTATCAAAATGTTATCAAGAATATTTTTTCACACTCACGAAAAAGATGGAATGATGGCTTGATGTTGATCTGAAATAATCATGAAATATAATAATACAAAATACACTTCTATCGAGCTAAACTAAAAAGTAACGGGGGAATCGTGAAAACAACTACATTTATTTCCGCCTGGCATCGTCTGCATTTATATTGCGAGTTCTATAACGAATTAAAACTAACGGTCAACGAATGGTTGAGGGGTGTAATATAAATACGAACGAAACAATAATAACAAAAGGGGAAAACCTTGGAAAAGTCAGAACATGGTTTCCTTTGTGTGCAAGAACGCACTTCAGGAGTTAAAAAAAACCTGATTATAGTCAAAGATATATAGAAAAACACCCGGAAATAAATAGGTGAAAGCTGATTTTTTCAGGATAGGGTCTGATGCTGAGTTTACAGTCATTTGCAAGATGTAGCTCCAACAATGACCCATTCAGATGTGAAATTGCCTGTCTGCACCATGAACTATCCCAAGCAACAGTACTAAAGTTCAAGCCCATAATCTCCTTTCCATCATTGGCGGATTACAATGCTAAGTTGGGCGTGATGGCGCGCGGCTATTCCATTTGTAACAACAGGTATAACAGAAATAATAATAAAATAATAATAATGCGACTTGTATAAAGCGCCACATATCCACCCTGCTGGTGCTCAAGGCGCACAATGAAACAAAAAAAAATACAAAACACCCGATCATCAAAACTACAGGACTATGCAAAATGGACATAAATTAAACATTATTGAAAAACTTTGTGCATGAGATATGTTTTATACAGTTTCTTAAACTGTTTTAATACAATGAGCAGTTTTGAGCTCAGATGGCAGTTCATTCCACAAGGCATGGGGCAGCAATGGCAAAGATTCTATCACCCCACACCTATTGGATCTGTACTCCTCAGAAGAAGCATGTTACTAGAACGTAAAGACGCGTGAGTTGGGAATAGACTTCTGAAGTAATTCTGAATATATATCGGAGCATGTGTTCACCATTTATACACAATTAGTAAATCTTAAAAACAATTCTGTAATTGACTGGAAGCCAATGAAGTCTTTCACAATGGGAGAGTTATTATGCACGTCTTTTTTGACAAGGGAGAATTCTAGCAGCAGGTTTTGAATTGCGTGTAAGAGTGCGCAAGGTGATTTCTGGCGACATAAAAAGAAGCGTCCATTGTCAAGACGTAAGTTATAAGGCACGAATTATCTGTTCCGTAGCCACTGCGGGCTTGAGATGTTTATGATTATTCCATGTTTCTATGTCCAGGGAGAAAAGAAGAACGAACAATATTTGAGATGTGAGGTCCTTGTCATACAAGAATCAAACGTTATACCGAGATTGCGAACTTTGGTATTAGAAGGCAGTATTTGCGAATGTAACGATTTATGAAGGGACATTGACTTTTGAAAGTTTATGAAGTGACCAAGCCATAAAAATTCAGTATTCCGTCATTTAATTTCAGAAAGTTTTCCCTCATCCATTGTCGGATTTGGCGGATACGTGATGCCCAAGGCTTCTTAACACACAAATTAGAATCCGTCGGCCAAAGAAATGAAAAAATAGAACTGAGTGTCATAAGATAGGACATGGTAATTCAGTTTATATTTCAACATAATGGTCACGACAGGGGATTATGTGTATACAGTGACCACCTGAGGGCCAAGTACAGAAACCAGGAGGTACTGAATAGTCAAGAACAACAGGTTGAAGTCGTCGTTTCTGATGCGTACATGTTGAGGTCTCTTTGAAAGATACGATTTGCACCAGTTGAGTGCGATACCCTTAATTCCAATGTAATGTTGAAGACGAGAAAGAAGTCAGAAAATTTGTTTGCGAGTATCGTATCTGAAGCAGACGATGGTAAAACGGGAACTTTGGATCTGAAGAAGTTTATCAACAATGCCAAACAACTTCTTTGATCTCCAGAAAACTGTCATGACTTGAGAAGAATAATAAGCAATTTAGCTTCGTAATTAGTTTTTCACAACGAGTCGCTGTTTGTTATACTCCTGTCGATGAATTTCAAGGTTAGTATTTTCGCGCCATTTACGTTCAAGTTGACGACGTAGCTTTCTGGCTTCACGAATCTTGTCATTAAACCAAGGAGATTCTGATTGAACTTTGATTGTGCGAGTCTTCTGTGGTGCATGTGTATCCAAAATATCAGAGAGGACATTTAAATTCATCACACATGAGAATTCACATCACAATTTTCAAAGTCACAGTTTGATATCCGAGCAACAATGTCACTACAGAATTTTTCTGAATCAACAGATTTTTTAACTGACGAGACATAAACGTTGATAGTACGGACATGAGAGAGGTTACTATTAATGACATTGGCAAATATTGAAAAATGATCCGATAATCCAGGGAAAACTGCCAATATTTGAGACAAGACGTGCAGTATTTCACGAGTTATCAGAAGATCAAGCCAATTCCAAGGCGATGTGTTGGTTCTTTTATGTACTGAGTTAGTCCATACGATGAAAGGAGATCCTTGAAGTTTGTTGCATCATAATCTGACAATCATTAACATGAATGTTAAAATTCTGTTGAATGATGAGAAGGATGTACATGTATACACGATTCCAAAATCAAGCCAAGTAGACTTGGTACCACCGTCCCTAAAAACTTGTCCATCGGACACATTCTATATTACCCTCACGGCAGCCAACGAAGGAATTGCACTTGTGATGCGACCTAGAAGGAAAAACGGAAGAAGAAAAACTGATGGCCGCTAAGGCGGACTTGATGATGCCTACACCGTGTTGCGAGGAACATGTTCAATCCCAAGGCTGAAACGCTTGGACCCCTAAATCTTGAAAACAAGCCAGCTGCTGCCTGGAGGCCCCTGAGGGAGCTGGCTGTCAAGGATGCCCACCCCACCTATAAAAACCAAAGGTGAAACACTGAAGAGCGCTTTACACATGGTTTCCGCAATCTTCATTGGTGAATAGCCCAGTAGCTGGATGAGAAGCCTGGGCTGTACGGTGAATATGTCGGTAGGGGAAAAGTCTCCTATTCGCGCAAACAGATCTATATATTGATGACTAGCGAAGTCTGGACGTTATAAAGTCATCTGGTCAAATGGTCAAGACCTGCCTTTTCAGCGATAGTGGCAGGACTGTTCAGAAAGTTCAGCCTCAGAGTATGATCTCAAGGAAATGCCCCAGACAGTCAATCGGAGGGCGTGAACCGTTCTCATGGGAGGCAAGACTGGTTTCCTCCATGTCTATAAGGGGCGGGTACCATGGTTTTCACACAGTTGCTGGATCGAAAGCCTTCTCCAACACTTTTGGTATCAATGCTATTGGAAGCAAAGGGCGTAACGTCGATTGTTCCAGTTTGCCATGGGAGGCTCGTGGGCCAGTGCTGAGGATTCTTGCCCCAAGAGAAAAATACGGGAAGTTGATGATCCCAGGATGATGCAAACATGGGAACCAGTCGAATCAAGAGCAAGAACACCGTCTTAAAGTTACTAGCATGATTATGTGTGGCGAGCCTGAACTTTGCTACCAAAGGACCGGAAACTGCGGTCGAAGAAGGTGAGCTACCGATGGGGCAATGAGTCATCCTTGTGAGAAAACGGGCTGGAGCCGAAGAGCTGTTCCGGCCTTTATCCTTGGACCAGCTCCAGGGAACGTTGATCCGGGCTAATAGTCCTCTGCCAAGGAGGACCCCAAGCCCCTCCAAAAAAGATCCTAGTCCATAAGGAGAATTCTCCCAAGCCTCTTCAACCTGAAACCTCAGAGGCTTTAGCCACAATCTGGACACCAACATGAACATAGCTCATGTACACAATGCTCTGAAGTGAGACGGTTTCAGGTCCATGAGGTTGTGCATTGTGCAATGGTGGCTTCCGAGGATAGGGACGAACCAAGAGGCGAGTTTTCCAAGAATATGCAGCAGGTCTGAAAGAGTTAGCCGAGGTGTGGCAGCATATATCCTCAGACCTGTGGCGGTCTGGGTGTTATAACGGAATATCGGCAGGGTTCTCGTCATCCCCCGTTCTTGTGGGGAAATTCATCGTTATCCTTTCCTACAGAGGATGGGAGGCAAAACGCCCTCCTACAGGAGATCAGAACACTCTAGAGGTCAAGTGAGTATTGTGAGGAGCAGAAGTTGATTCAGGACGGCTTCTACTCCACCTTTTTCTAAACTATATACAAAGAAATCCTGAAGTATCAAGCTATGACCCTTTTACAGACTTCCGAAAGGTCTTCAATAAGGCTTTGTAGAGGCACTCTCAAAACTGTTGCGTTTAGTGGTGGGAAACGTAGGACTACCAATTCGGGTGCTCAACCTTTCGAGCTATCTAATAATAGCGAAAGGCTGTAGCTGAGTCCTCGAAGAGAGGAATACCCCATTCGTCTATTTAGACGATATTGACGGATTGTGGTACCCACTGAGAAGTTCCTTTTGCAGAACAAACAAAAGGCGTCATTGAAATTCACATCATTCATTTCGACATGGGGCTGGTCTTCCTCACAGACAAAGGTTTCCGATTGACATGGTGGGATGCGCTAATGCTGTCCGACCTAGAAGACGTAGAACATGCCTATGCTATACGTCTTGTCTGGGGGTGATAGTACCCTGAATAGGTCCAGTCACTGCTATGGCATGCTTTCATGTGCGGCTGATTCATGATCCATCTCCGAGTCACTACCGATGTCATGCCACCACCTTGCCACCAGTCTGTCATGAAGATTTCATATTACTGGCAAATTGGTCGAAGACCATTGTTGCGCATTATATAGTCTAATAACGTCTCTCGCCAATGCTTTTCCATCCCCTCAATTCCCCGTATTCTAGTTTTCATCAGTTCAAGGACCTGTACCCGGTATGGTGCTTGTGAAGCACGAGTGGTTGTAAAACTTGGATCTGGCTCAATTTAACGTAAATCATTGCTGAGGGTCAGGCTGGGTTTCTATCTAGGAACTCTGCGGTCCTCCACAACATGGGAAGGCCACGGCCTGAGCATGCATCTTGCATTCGATAGGTACGCTTCTTGTTTGGAACTGAAGCCTGAGGTAAAGCGGCGTTAAAAAATGCACATTTTTTCATAAAATATTCAAATTTCTTCAATTTCTTCCTCGCAACAGATAGTCTAGGCCATTGGGAAGAATAAAGATATATTTACCCATAAAAATAAACATACCCAAACAGAGAGGGATATTAATAAGAGGGGGCTAAGTCGCACCAGGTAATATTATACGGCTAATTTTAAAGTTTGCCATAACTTTAATCAACAAAATGTGTCATTACATGAAATCATAGACTCGTACTCATTGATATTACAGACCGGTCATACAAGGTGCATGACTGTGGGACTCATTTCCGGTGTGTGTTTGCTATGTTTAAAGGCGCGTGTTCCGATGGTTTTGGGCTTCCCCCTGATTTACCCGAAAGTCGTATCGAAATTTTGATATGAGATAAAGGGACCCTTATTTTTTCTCATTGTCGTCCTGAAATTTGAGCCCTCAAATCCATGTCATATTCCCAAGAGATAACAAAAAACGGCTAATCAATAGTTAACCATCAATATTAGCACTGTATTGAATAAGACTTTTCAATCGCCATTATTGCTTCACCATCAAACAGCAAGTTTTTTTCCTCCACGGTACTTGATTGGGGTATTTTGCAAGTGCCACGTTCTCATATCATCAGAAAGAAACACTAGACATAAATCGAACAAGCACCATTAACAACGCCATTTTCCGTGTCGTCTGCTGACTTAATGTTGCCTGCGACATTTAATTAATTAAAAACGTTCGTTTACCCGTAAGCGCATGGATTTGGGCTTAATAATTTCCAGTGAGGGCTAATCTATAAACAAGCTTTTACCATCATGTAAAAATATAAATTTTGGAAAAATCCAGAGGGCGCACTATTTTTCAAGTGTGCCAGTGGTCTCTTAATGTCTTCTGGAAAAGTGGAAATAAAGAGACTAAGACTTGAGGGGCTCAAGTCATATAACCTCGCTTCAGATTGATGATGTCCCCTCTTGGCTGAGTTTTCATTTCTCACTTTTACATTTTTTTGTATTTCTAACTTATCTGGTTGCAAAGATACAATTAAAAAAAAGAAAAAATTTTATTATTTTGAATTTCTGTCTAATAGTGTTTTACGTGATGACCCACACTGAGGTTTCACATTTCTCACCCTTACATTTTTTAATTTTTATTATATATAATATATATATCTATTTTTAGTGAGTTTCGTTTCCTTAACTTTAATATTTTATTTAACATACAATAAATTGCGAATCGATAAATGAAACCTCATTTTCATCACTAACATGATAAGAATTTAAAAACTGTAAAGTGATGAAATGACATCTTCTACCCTTTCAACATCACTTCCGCTTTCCTTCCATGGTCTCTTTGCCTTTCAATGTCTGTGCTAGGTCCGTAGACGTGAGAAGGCCATAGTAGAGAACGTTGGATAAGAAACTTTAGAATCCCATTTATAGAGATTGCTTAATGACACGGATTTTCTCGGCAACCAAGTTCATTTATAAAACATGATGTCATATCATGCTCAAAATCACCTTCAATAGTGTGGACCTCGTATCCAGATTGGCCAGAGAGCTTTTGGCCTTGGTGCAAATTACTACCATTGTTGGTTTACGGAGATAACTTGTCGCATTTCTATCTTTTCTATTTTCTTTTTCTATTTCTAATCTTTTTCGATCATTAAATATGGCTTGCAAGTATAGTAGTTCTCATGTGTTAAAAAACGGGGTACATAGATTCCGGTAAATTAACTAAAAGATAATCTCTCTCAGCTAATTTTACCATATAAATTCAGGTGTTCAGGGGGGGTTAGGTTTGTCAGAATTCGGTAGTATAGGGGAGAATAGGTAACAAACACAATAGACACTTATGGTCGGACGCGTCACCACTCTGAGTGGTACTTTAATATCGACATTTGGGGTCTGACTCATGTCACTGAAGAGTAGCGAGAAAAGGTAGTGAATTACATATATGCTGTGTACTATTCTACATAATCACCAAATTTCCAAACCTCAAAGTGCTTAATTAGTAAGTATTATTAACTAATTATGACGAAGTTACAAAACAGTAATGTCGATCAGCATAACGATGTATTTAGTCGAAAATCTACACTACGCAGGCCCATAGCTTGTATCTGCAATTTGAAGTATTCGCCCGCGTCACATAGTGACATACTTTTGCGACTAATTTTGCAGTTCACGGTATAAATAGGTATTTTCGTCCTTTTCAACAGATGGCGTATTGCGCAAACGCGGGTCCACATAACGAAGTATTTTTTGTCTTATTTGTTATTTAACACGTTGAATTGCTATTTTGTCGGTTTCACATATAACGTATTTGTTATTTAACAAGATTTTTTTTCGCATATCTAAACAAAATGGAAGCTATATTGTTAAATATATGTTTGAATGTACTTATTTGGTTTTCCACTAGGTTTGAATTGACATATTAATATATTTTTTAATTAACAATACGTGGCAAATTAAAGTCGCAAAATTTTTCAAAGCGTTTTTCTCGAAATGCGAATTTTGCAAAAAGGCCTACGTCAGTATGTGACACGTCCGACGATATGCCAATATCTCGAAAATAGGATAAACCGTATGCAATATATAGTCAATTCAACCTTGAAATGAAATCAGTCGTTATTGTTAAGCTTTAAAAGTTCTGTATGCCATTAAGTGTTAAAACGCCGTTTCTTAAGCCAGACGTCATTACTTATATTCTTTGGTTTGCTATGTCAAATTCCCATTGAACCTTCTTTGATATCTCTCACTGAGTGGCCAATATCTTGTCTCGCTTCCTTTACAGCATTAACGGCCTCTACACATCTAAAGGCTTGGCGACAACGTGGATTGAACATTTGTATATTACAGATTAATAACTGAGTTCACGCAAAGAAGCAACTATTCATCCATAACGAAATTCCATTAGTAAAAAGGATACGTTTCTCGTTTCTGCTTTCCCAAATCTTTGTACTCGGTGCTGAAGACAATCATACCGACAATTTGGTAAGAGTCGGGCATCAAGAAAAACAAAAGTCCCTTCAATATAAGCATCTTACGACATGATTGCGATCTCGTATGGCTTGTAGCGCAGACGCTGACTGTTCCTTTCATTTTGTTCGTTGATCCATTTTCCTCATAATAAGTAGATATAAAACCATATTACCCCCGAAGCCGGGCACTATGCAGAATGTGATAAGGAAAAATACCCGTAAGTACGGGGTTAAACTTTTATGAAACTCACGACACTGCCCGAAATATTTAGGAAAATGCTTGAAATCGTCTGTTTGGAGGCCAATGACACAGTAAGTTTCAATCGAAAGCAAGTAAATACACAAATCCATAAACACAGCTATGAACCAGGATCCGATAATTAGCTTTATGGTTCGCGTCCGACCTTCTAGACTCTAACGTAAGGGTAGAGATGGGGGAGGTGGAGAGCATAAAGGGGGGGTAGAGAGAAGAGGAGGGCATGTTGGGGGAGGGAAGGTGTGAGGGGGCGGAGGGAAGGGGGGGAGGGACGCGGGGGGGGAGAACTAGGTGGGTGTGGTGGTGGAGGGAAAGGGAGGGTAAAGGTTTGGGTTGGTGAAACGATGAATGTTTGGGAATGGGGGGTGGGGAGATAGGGGTAGGGGTTGAGAAGGGGGACGATGGGTGTGGGTAGCGGGAATGGGGAGATGGTGATGTTCTTAAAGGGATAGCATATGCCGAGGAAACGTCCAGAGTTACCAAAGTTATCATGAAGAGCGAGCAGCAATATGACACAATGCCAAAAAATGAAAATGGCACATCCTATTTTCCTAAAGGTAGAATGTCACCTCTTATGGGAGAAGCATACCACATCCCCGTCTCATGGCCCCCCAGGGGACAAAAATAAACAGCTAAGACTATAATGTCCAGCGATGCCTAACTCTTAGATACATGTTGGTAACAGTTATGCATCCCAGGTACCAGGAAAACCACGGTAATGAGCTGGAGTTTCCTAGAATCCAGCATACATAATAAATGGTTGAACAACACTCCTGTATATATTTTCACCAGTAGTGTAAGCGAAAGTTGAAAGCGTATCATTCGGTGTACTGTCAGATTGTAGAACAGCTGTACTGGTCGAAAAATACTGGTACGTTATTAGATAATTCTCCATTTTCACAAAAAGAAATCTCACGAAACAAGACCTACGCTAGGCTTGCTTGCTTAATAGTTCATTGTTTCATCTCGCTCCATAGTTCACTGTTTCCTCGTTGGTAGGATTGTTTGTCAATATCCAACTTGGTTGACCATATCATTACTCTTTATGCGTGAAACGTTTGCACAAAACGGGATCACTTTTTATACTTCAAGACTCATCCAATATCATGATTCCAAGAATACAAATTTTTTAAGTTGACATATTTGACACACATTAGTGTGATGTTTAGCTTTGCTTGACGTTAAAAATCGATCCACTTAGAGCTACGGGAAATCCGAACTGTATTGCAATATGAATCATGTTTGTCCCATTACTGAAAGAGCACCATTTGGACTAAGTGCAGGGATCCTGACGGTCCTTTCACACGAACGTCATTTCATCCTCAATGCGTTTTTATAATAATCTTATGAAATAAAGTTTCTTATGAGTCTACACGTGACGATCTGTAAATTTTCTTAATCTTGTTGTTTTTCATAACCAGGGTTCAGAGTAATGGACACAATCGGCATAGAAAAATATTCCGACATAATGAAATGAACCCGTACTGAAATCACTCTACAAATTTGAATACAATGTGGGTGGTAACATTTTGTAAAAAACATAAAAGTATATTAATTTTCCTTGTAGCTTCCACTTCTTGCCAAGGATGTGACATTACTGCCAGCATTTATCAAACTTGAAAACCATGCAGTTATCAGCTCACAGACCAGTGTTATTGTAGATGTGCTAATCCCTGCTAATCCACCTTTCACTGTGGGATCGACATCTTTACTACAACCTGAAGTACAATTCTGAATCCCATCCCTGATTAATGCTAATGGCCTTTTATTCATGAGCAAAACTCAAAAAGCTTTCTTAAAAGGTAATTAACGGGTGCATTGAGCACACAACGATCCTGAGGGGGAGCGGTAGCTGACGCCAAATCAAGGAAGCGTTACAATTCATGTAACTTTCTTTGATCTGGCTGATTGCGTTTGGCTGCAGGGAGCACAATTTAATTGATCATTACACTTGCCTAAGGGATCCCCACCAAAGTTGCTGATTACATTCAGAACATTACTCCCCGTCATACAGGGGCGTGTGAAATGAATAAAACCAAAGGACTGGTCTTCCGACCCATTTTATTTCAAACGTGGGTTTCCAGGGGGACCCACGAGCCACATCTTTCCTCATGGTCTTTAATCTATATGAGCATCTCAAACTTAAGCAGAACTGGTTATTATCTCCAATGGCATGAAATCCATTACGGCTTCCGTTTGCAGATGATTTTGCTTAATAACTCCGATTTAAAAGGAAGCATCAGAAGTGATGATAAATTCTTTGATAAAAACACAAAAGTATGAACTTGCCAATTGAAAACCTATTAAGTGTAAGACCATCTCAAGATAAGAAGGGTTCTCCGTCTGAAGTTGAATCAGTTCTGAGCGTCAGACACTTTGAAGTCAGTCAAAGAGGCACCGGAGAAATTCCTCGTGGTCCAAATCACCGTTAGTGGTAAAACCAGGGACACTTTTAATCTTGTCTCCAGTAAACTTTCTGAGCAGATAAAAAACATCCAAGAGGCTGCCATATCAAAAGACGAATATAAGTTGAGAATTTACGTCCAATATTCTATTCCTTCTCTGCGTTACCTCATGACTGTCCACGAGCTGACTGACTCCCAGCTGGAGCAACTCGACCACCTACATACTAACACCATTAAAGCTTTCCTTAGACTCTCTTGTCATGGTTCCACACCTGCTAATTAATGTCACAGGGCCCCAGTGGTTTTAGCAATACCCAGGCTTTCCGACGTGTACGTCGAATACATACACTGACCTTTTTCAGGTGCATGATTGAAAGCGGACGGCCGTGTCTCCACGCTTTGCTGTTTCAAAACATGATCGCGAGAGCCAGTGAACGTAACTGGTAAGCACGGTGTGGGACAGTGGAAAAATAACTTTTGATGAAACTGACTCAAGAGGCAACGAACTCTTGTAAGTGGGAGAGGGTAAAAACAAAACATCAAGGATCTTCTCTCTAGTCAACGTTCAATCTTTTGGCAAAACTACATTAGCATCTTATTGTTCAAGGTAACCTACTCAAGCTTATCGAGTCAGAGAAAACAGTGACATCTTCTAAATTGGCGTTCCGTATATACGGACCTCCAAGGGTGTTCTTAGTTTCGCAGTTAGTCTGCTATAGACTTCTTCCAACATTTACAACTTTTAAAAACCTGGGGGGAGCGTAGCAAATATGCGTGTAACTCTGCTCCAACCAAAGAGACTCTTAAAAATCTTGAAATTGCTCTACGTCCCTTAATCAGGGTCGGTTACATGGCGCCATAATTCCGTTTTGTCCATGATTATGTCAAGGCTTGCATGAGTCATTTTTTAGAATTCCATCCGTGTGACATTGAAATCTTTTCTGTTGGACTGTTGGGGTGGCACTGTTCCACCTAACGTTCTCACCACCAGACAAACGTGCCCGATCTCGTGCTCATGATGATATTAAAAAAAGATTCTCCTAATGGAGCTAACAGTCCCATTTGAAATGAACATCACCGGACGCTCCAACAGGAAAATGGGCAGATACGGATCTCTGGTGGACCGATTATTACAAATGCTGGGTACAAGACGGATCTCGTGTGTAGAAATGCGGGTCTAGGGGGCTTATTACCAAGGACAAATCGAAAAAGAATCAGGTCAGTCTTTCAAATTTCTGGAAAACAGGGCTCCTAAAGCTCTTTTTTTAAAGAACATGCAAGTGTTGCTTGTAGTAGTTACGCCTTGTGGAATTCCAGACATGAAACCCCAATGGACTGACTGCCCCTATATTAAAATTTGTGGTTTTTACCATATTTTTGCCCACATGTTAAAAAAATTTTTATCCAATACATTCTTGAACCTTTTTAAGATACTTTCTATTGTATATAAGGTTTGTTTGTATATTTTATTGTGTTTAATTGTTACGTTTGCCCCTGCCTGAGTCGGGCCAACCGAAACTCGTTGTCCTGGGTTTATGTTCCTACTTTGTTTTATCTGAATAAAGTTTGATGAATAATATTGAATTGTAACAACAAACATGTACATCAATTGAAACTCTAGACGAGAGGTCAAAATTTTCCGTGTCAGGAACTGCCACGAAATCGTGCTATTTTACGTTTACAGAATGTAAAATTCCAACTTTGTTTTCAAATTGTGGCAGGTGACTAAATAACATTCTATTATTATTTGTAAATATTTATTATGCCATGTGTCCTTAAGGAAAGAAGAAGAAGAGTATAAAAAAAGTCAAACGTTTTATGGTTTCCGCTAAATGAAGGTAGGTGATCATGTGTGTGTAGTGACTGACTCGATGGTGTTGCCCCTCAATTTTCAACACAAACGTTGTTTTTAGTCATGCTTCAAACTGCCTGTCCATGTATTAATAACTGTGTGAAATAGCTACGCTCGACATGCTGTCTTCCTCACAGAAAAATGATTTAATTGTGTATTGTAAAAGATTCCCTGTCGTACTGGTAGTAAACCATTTTTACTCTATCAAACGTGGTTAAAGAAACCCCAGAATCCCCCACGAAAAGAAATGTCCAAGATTGCACCGATAATATATACGGAAATAAAATAGACAGATGGTCGAGCGTGGGCCTGTCAAAGTGAAGTGTTTGATTTATTGAATAACTCCATGATTGTGTAATATTTCTAAACTTAAAGCGAAAGCGAAATGTCAGTCTAATATAATCTACACTTCAACATATTATAAATACCATTTTGTTTTCAATGAATTTCTTCCAGTCAGGGAAAAAACATTATTGATAACAAAGTAATACGGTTTATAATATCTTTCCGTATGCTTTGGCAGCCATTTTTTGATTCAGCCCACAAGAAGAAAAATAGAAATAATGATGGTATCATTAGTACATAGTGT
>JAMKCH010051594.1:0-72430 GCA_023653785.1 Ophioderma brevispina
CCCAGTCTTAAGCATGTTTTCCATTGCTCTTTAGGCACTTCATACTTTCGGCATCTCTCGAAGTGCAAAAAATACTTGTCACGTCTTCTGTCTCCTCAATTTGGGACCAATTTGATGTTCCTATGGCATCAAAACCTGGGTTTGGGAAGGAGCCTGATGTGCCTTTTTCTAACTTTCTTGTTCTAATTTTGTTGTTGCTTCATTTCTGCCAACTTCATTCTTCCTCCAGTTTGTAATCTGTCTTCTTTTTTTTGTGTCCATTTTTAATTTGGCATCTAGTTCTTGTTGTTTCAGTGCCTTTTCTAATTCAAGTGTTTCCTTCTCTAATTGTAAATGTTTCTTGCCTTTCCTTTTCTTCCTTCTCTAACTTTTTGCTGTCCAAATCCAACTTATCTTGCCTTTCTTTTTCTTCCCATTGCCTCCTATCTTTGCCTTCCTTTTTCTTCCGTGCTAACCTATCTTGCCTTCTTTTCCTTTCTCTTGCATTTGTAATTAGCCACTTTTTCTAATTGCTTTTGCATCTCCAACTGTTTTCAATTCCAAGGCACTATCTGACTCATCCTGAATTCCCACTAAATTTTCCAACACTCCCTCGTCTAGTAATCTTCCTCAACAAGAGTTGTTATCAACTGTTTTTAATTAACTGCTGTCTCCATATAAGTTTACTTCCATCCCATAATACTCGGCCAATTCCATTATATCCGGCTTTTTGAGCACAGCAAACTTCTCCCACGTAACATCCTTTAACAAATCTCTCTGCGTAAAACGCCATCGTGTATGAACACTTCTAACACAAATAACAAGATACAGCACAGATATCAAAGTAAACCCACAATCAACAAATTTGTTCAAATTTTAACTGTATTTTTTATTTTTTTTTAACAGTGTATTTCCTGGGTATTTCCGACACGAGTCCCCCAATTTTCTTACGTCACCCTTGCCAAGGCCAAAACCACCTCAAAACTACGTATTCAAACTCCTGAATAACTGACAATACCCTGTGAACTTGATTCAATGTAAACAACGTAATTTATTTTATTTGTGTGTTTTAAATCAAATCTCATTCAAACATCGATTAGGTAAAATCAATAATCAAGATTTATCTAGAATACAGTTGGTAATTTGTGCAACTCCTAAACGTACTACTGGTGTGTGCCGCGACGCGGCTGCAGCGAGCATCTACAATTAAGATGCCGAACTTGCAAAAGAGTCCTGGCGAATATTCCAAGGTAAACTTCAACTCTTCCAGTAGTGGGACGTGTCCACGGACGACCTTTTGGTCCGATGAAGAAAACGAGCTCCTAATGACTCCCGAAGCTCGTAGGTCGACTAAATATTAAAGTCCAAGAGTGGCTAGTAGCTTGTTATCCCTTGGATAACTAACTCAAAGGCCACGAAATACGGAAACCGAACACGGCTACACACTCGGACGAAACTGCTGGAGATTAGACTACTATGACAATGTCCACTATAGAAAGACAATGTTTACTGTCACTGCCACTAAACTTGGAACAACTGGAAGTCACTAGCTTGGAAACTCTGCTAATCACTTGGAGCATTATGGTATGTCACTCTGACTCATCTTCTCTCACCAGGCTTTATATACCTCTCAACAATACTATAGGATCTGGTCCTCTCTAAATGAGTCATGTGCTAAATAGATCCATTAGTCTGAGTCTGGATTCAGCTCCATGTTCCCATATTAGAAGTTCTAGCCCTACCCACACACAACACGTCCTGTAGATACAGTATGGCGCCACCTATTGGTTTAGTGGAGCATATTCCAGCACAGTCCACTCAACTGGGCACTCTTCTAGAATATTCTCCGGCATTCTAATTATTCCACACACACCATATGCACACAAACCAGTATATTATATTCTATTACTTAGACTAATTTATAGTAGGTATGTCTAAGTTATGACTTATTCTTACTCAAAATGAAATAAATTAGTGTTAATCTTGGGCTGTAACACAAAGTCTATTCAACTGCGTACACATTAACAATATACCAGATTACAAGAGTGTGAAGTGTGTTCCGGGTCGTTATTGAATATCATTAGCTCCATTGTTCGCTTGAGCATGTTGAGGTTATGTGTATATCCATTGTCACTGACATCTGGAAATAATTAGTTTGACATTTTATTCCTTTTTCTAAATAATGTTGCACTCTTTTCATGTGGGGACCAGCTTTCGTGGTTAAGAAATATTGTTTTAATTTATTGAAGAAATAAGTAATCCCCAGCGCTGGAGCACGAAAATTTATCATAAAAGGCCAAATTGTATTAGTCCATGGCCTCTTTGTCTTATGGCCATTTTCTCTTACTCACCTATCGGTCTAATACCCATATAGTCTATAAAAGATGTGGTCTAATGCAAATTGGGCATAACTTTAACCTAGCTGATGTAGCTCAGGTGTGTTTTGTATGCTTATATTTCTCAGAGCTAAACTCTTCAGGATTCCACTTTAAGTAAGGTCCCAGACAATAATTTGGTTGGTAGCATCCTACGGACGCCGGAATGATACATGGCCCACGCCCCTTTTTATTGAAGTTTGTCATGAACTACACACGAAAACACTCGCCCTTCTTTCTATAATAGCACTGGAATATCAACACTTCTCGTATCACGCACCTCTTCATGAAAACATTTGTCTTATTTTTTTAACTGGATGTCCTCTTGCAATTTATCTATGAAAAATTCGAAATATATATATATTTTTTTTGGGGGGGGATTTTTTTATTATTATACCTTCTCACTGGCATAGATTCCCCTCTTAAACAATAACATTACAGCTGATCCGTGCATAAACATAATCTTGCACTGACCAAATGGTTTCACATAAATACACCATCTTCTTTGCAATCCCTCACAATTTTAACATCATGGGGGAACCCCCAAATCTTCCAATCTGTTTTGATCTCAAAGCACAACAAAGTTGGGACTCAGTTTCTAAATTTACATCCGGGGAATCCCGCTCATCTCTTGCACAATCTCTACCTTTATTTAAAATAACAGGTGTGATCTCAATACAGCCTAGGGAAATTAATTCCCCTTTTCTCTTTTCACATTAGAACCCTTTTCTCAATAATTGCGAAATAAAATAATTTTTAATCACATGGAGGCTAACATATGTTACTATAAATGCAAAGGAGGGCTGCAACAGAGTCCATTATTCACTCTGTAATAATTTATTCATTTTATGGCATTGTTGTCTATATTTACAGCTGTTCCGAGTGCACCCAGCAAACCAGAAGTGACAGAGTATGACGTCTCCAACGTGACCATTAGTTGGGCCATGCTGATCTGATGGAGGAATTCCTATAGCTGGCTATTTTTGTTTGAGAAAAAGCAAACCCGTTCAACGATTGGGAGAGAGTGAAATTCCAATCCGCGGTATATATGGAAGTACCGAGTACGAACTTTGGTAAAATGAACATATACCAATTCCGTGTAATTGCAACCAATGCGCTGGTGAGGGACCACAAAGTGATCCCTCGGAATGAGCATGTGGTACAACCTGCAGGTAATACGTTTATCAATATACAGATAAGTAAAAATGAGCTCGGATTGCACACGACATTTTGCATCTTTAAATGACATAATATGCGGTATAATGGAGGGTTTTGTGTTTATTAACTTTAATAGTGGTCGGATGGTGACATAGATGTTAACTTCTGGCAGGAAGCCATAAAATTGGTACACAGAGGTTTTCAGGTATGCTGAATCTAAGCAACGGTTTGACGGCCATCTTGGATTTCAAAATGGCCGACCTTTAAATATACACAAGTCAGTCGCGCCTATGAGTGATGTGTGCTGTTCAATATCCGAACATGTAATGATAAGATTCCCAATGTATCATTATTATAAGTGATAGCTACTTCCTTTTGAGGCTTATGATATATCCTATGATTAATGGCTGACGTGTAAAATACTCGGTGAGTATTTATGAATGAAGACGAATGTGATGGCGATACCTGCATTTGCAAGCGGGAATGAATGCAGAAGCAGCATTAATGTAGTCGTGTCATACACTTGATTTTTTAAGGCTGACATTTTTTTCGCTAAATTGAACTGTCAGACTGATCAACATAACGGTCCCAGCACTTACTGTATTTTACCATTTTTAGTCATACTGTATATTAGCACAATTCAATTGTACATGCTATAGGTAAATCATGTGGTATTTTTCGGTAGACCGTTTCTATAGAAGTCCCATGGATGCAAATGAGGTATTGCCATTCATTCCGTCAAGCGCTACTGCACAACGCATACAGCGCATTACTGAATCAATTGTAATACCCCATTTGCATCCATGGAACTTCATATATAAGTCTACCTATTTAGTTCTTAGAAAAGGCCATCGCGGGGGAGGGGGAAAGCATAAATAATATTGTGTCTGTGCTTTGGTCATGTGCTCACGCCAGGATATGTTTTGTACTCGCATAAGAAGCTGGTGTAGGTGCCATCAAGTATCACTAGCACCCTGCTTATGGCCCAGGGGTCCGTTCCCAAAGTCGTGCGTAACCATACGTGTAAACTAACTCATACGTATGTCCTACATAATATACTTTTATATCAGTTACAACGGTTACACATTACTTTGGACAAATTGGTGCACTTAGGCATGACGTAGTATGCAGGTAGATTTACTACTGAGTTTCGCGAACGAACCCCGGTTCTCAGATAACGGATACTCTCTCACAGGCTCTAAAGAACTTCAGCTTGGTTGACACCAGATTGCCATAGGTGGTGTAGTTTTAATGGGCAGGCAATCCAAGCTTGTCCTTTGCGTGACAGCAGTTTGTCTTCCTGTCGGCAACATAAGACCCTCGGTACTTGAAGTCCCTGATGTCTTTGAGTTGGGTAACGTATTGTCGTGTAGATATTTTGATGTTATATCTTCCTCATTGACGGTCATATATTGCGAATTCCGTCTTCAGTGATCTTAGATCGTGTCATCACATAATCTCTGCGATATGCTGACTTTGTTGACGTCTTGACGCTAGTGGGTTTATTGGTGATCCTTGTGTCGTTCACACGGAAGACTCTTGTCTTAGATGTAATCACCCACGATTACATAGAGATAGGTAGTAAGAGTTTCTCCTTGGAGGATTCAGTTAGTTGTTAGGAACTCCTTTGGGCCCATCCATGGTCTGCAAAAAGCTAGATGGGTTTCATACATGAGGCAATTTCCTTACAGTTTCAGCACTCTAGTTCTCTACGTAGTTCTCGACCTTTCACTATGAGGAGCTGTAGAGGCCTGACGAAAGTGACAACACCAAGAGTGGTCCCGACAACATTCTGCAGTAATTTGGAAGATCCACTATTCCATGATCAACTGTTAGTTTTTTTAACAACACGTACAAGGGACACACCCAGCTGCCTTTTGAACATCGTTCATCATTCCTCTACCAATGACGGCGATAAAAACATCCACAACCTTAAAACTACAGAATAATCCATACTGCCACCACTGGTCTCAAAATCACAACTCAATGCTGCCTCAACAGAATCCCTCTTCCCATAGATTCCAATCTCAGAGGGAACAAAAAGGTTTTCGCAAAGGCAGACAACAAAACTATCCCAATACTTTCCCGTCCAGAAGGGATCATAGAAGAGTGAAGAATTTCCAAGAGAATAAGCTTCAATTGTGTTTGTAGGCTTCTCCAAGGTTTTTAATAGCATCAAAAGGGATGTAATTCCGCATAATCTCACCAACTACGGTGTCCCAGATGAAAACTGTATCATGAAGATACACTTTTTTGCCATTACCCCTAAAGTGTGTTCGAACCATTAATTAACATCTTCTTTTCTATGATTCGAATTTAGTACATATCGTCGGTGCATCACTAACATGTTCTAATCTCATATTTTTTACCTTTTGAAAAATCGGTATTGTTAATATTACGTTGAACTCTTCATAATTACAGAGTTTCAGATTTGGACTCTACCTAATTAGGATATATTAATTAGCAATTTGTGCATCCTTTGTAGATCTATGTGCATTTAATTCAAATTTATTTTTTCAACATACGCGCTAGATGACATAGTCACATGTGATGCACTAAAAATAACGTACAAGCGTACTTAACTACGGCGATGGATACGTTACATACCGAGCTATCTGGGTCTATCTACGAAATCGATATCGATAAGATACATATTTTCATCACATACCGATCTATATCAAATCTGCGTCACATACATCGCTATCTGACATAGATCACTATGTGATGTTACTGATACACAATTGCGCCTTACCTAAATTTATAATACGGCGATGAATGCTCCATACTGTCTATCTGTTGTCTATATCAGACATCATTTGGAAAAACAAAAACATCTCCATCACATAAAAAAAGACCTATAAGTTTAACAGTCATATAACAGTGTTGGCTAGTAACCAGCATTTATTTTTCACTGAATTAAAAACTCTGAAGTGTTTTCTTGTGATATTTCCTTTTGTCTGGTAGTAAATGAGCACTCGGTATGTTTCGAGCTTATTACCGAAGGGAAGATTTTTCAATTGGCGATTTCTCGAAACACGTATTTTGTGATAAGATCACTATGTGATTGAGCCGACGATAGTGTAAAGCATATATTTACATTTTCTTCTACTATCCCAACGGCTGGATATATAGATTTAACCCAAATTTGTTTTATGTTAATTGGACCAGGATATCGGGTCACCCACCTTTAGAATCAACCCTCATAGCCAAATGGGACACTCCCCCTTTTAGGTTTTCCCCTCGTTTAAAAAACCCCCGTTAGGTGCAAAATTACTTAAGATTAATTGGGTCATTGACATTTTGCGTTCTTTTTTTAGCAAAAAACAAACATCCGCCGGGGGAAAGGCCCTAGGTCTGTGCCTACCTCTTCGGCACCCAGTTGGGCTAGATAGGTAATCACATCTGCTTGGCTCGACAGATGAGCCGCTTGGTTGGTTTGGCAGGTTGGCTTTATGGCTTGTCTGGGCTACTCTGTTTTCTTATCCCAAGTACAGGGTGTCCCGAATGAATTAGTACCCTCGATACCCAAAATATTTTTAATTTTTTTCCATATAAAATCAATAACTTCGGTCATCTGGTTTAATATCCAACTTTCTTATACTGTAAAACCTTTCATAAGAATTTTGCATCGTGAAAATCGGACTACCCAACGTGAACATACACTCAATTGTTTTAGAGGTGCTGATTTCATCCTTTGGGCTAAGTGAAAAAATGTATGTGTACTTTAACCTCTTCCTGCAAGCTTTTTTTACAACATGCTTTAGTCCCTTCGGGAATTCGTTATCAAAACGTGTGATTGTGGTACCAATAGAGAGCTGTGGTCCTCCTTTTTTTTTCCCTTTTGATACCAAAAAGTACTCATATGCCCAGTACGACGTCAAACTGAGTGCATAAACCTCGCTAGACAGGAAAGCCCATTGTTGCCACATAAGCAATTAGGCCTATTCTCTTTTGGTACTTTCTGCAGAGTAAAATCACTAAAAAACCCTCGTATGTATATAAAAGTTGTCGTTTTGCCATGATTTTAGAGCCCAAACCGCCTTAAAAAAACTGATATTCCTAATATTTTGGTGCAAAATTGAATTTTCGCCTATTGTGCACTTGTGGTTATCCTGAACTTGACAATTATTGCTGGCCTAATGGTCTTTTATGATGTGCGTCACGTGATGCCATAAAGGGCCATGCTGTTACTATCTTTGGTATCAAGGAAAGAGCATGACCCTAGCATCTATTGGGACCAAAATCAAAAGTATCAAGGCTTAATAAGAGCTTTCCAAGAGGATAATGTGATGCAAACAAGGCTTGGTAAGTCGAGGGATAACACCCACATGCATTTGTTTTTCACTTTGCCAAAGGACGAATCAGCACCCTAACACAATTGATTGTATTTTCACTTTGGTTAGTCCGATTTTCACGATTCAAAATTCTTATGAAAGGTTACAGTATAATGAGTTGGACATTAAACCAGCTTCCCTAAGTTTTGATTTTCTATGTTAAAAAAAATAAAACATTTTGGGTATCGATGGGAACTAATCATTCGGGACACCCTGTAGGATTTAAGCGCCTGACCTCGGGATAATCACGACTCCATTTATGATGCCTATCTGGGGTACATTACACAGATCCCTAGTATGGCGGTGAAGGTGCACCCCACACGGACATCAAATGGGGGAGGTTGTCTCGGGACTTTTTCCACAATGGAGACAGCAGCCTCCACCTCTCTTTTGTCTTGTAAAAACAGTGTGGGCTCCAACTGGTGCTGTTACTACTCCTTCTCTCTTTCCTTTATCTCCTTTATGAGAAGTAGGTCCATAGGTATAGATCAAGCCAACTATGTGAATAGTATCTGCTGCCTGTAGGTTGGTCGTGTGTGCAACAAAAAAGGCCTACGGGCCATCCCTGACAGAAGAAAAGGGGGGGGGGACAACTGCTTTGCCTTGCAGTGTGTCACCGTGAAAGACAAAGGTAAGGGACCTTCCCCAACAGAAAAAGGGTGCTGGAGACCTGACGAATCCCAGCTAATATTTAGCTAATTGAGAAGATGAATAGTTCACAACTTAGCACCAGGGGTTAAAGTCCCTGATTTAAAGTCTAGGCCTTATGAGGCAAAATTGGTCTTATCCAATACGCATGAAGGGTTGGTCTTAAAGCCTACTGGACGGTCTCAACCCTGGATATTGACCAAAGATGTGAGAAACTTGTAACGCAAGGATGCTTTCATCAATCAGCACATTTATGTCCAGACACTGTCAACCACAGCCAAGAAAGAAGTCGTACATGAAGCACAACTGTATGATATTCATGTCATCTGGCAGACAAGACACAGCATTGTGCACAGGAGAACCTCACTACAGGAGAAATATCATGTAATATTTACTTATTTTACAGCTTTGCCTGGAAGAAGACAAAAGAAATGCAGCTACAGGAGGTGTGGGGTTTCTTTTATCAACAAAGGCTTCAAGTCATTGTGCCCCAACCTTGTCAAATTCAATGAGCGCATCTGAAGGCTTACCTGACGGGAATTCCTGTAGATACAACAGTCATTTGCGTTACAGCCCCCACAAACGACTATCAGAAGAAAAACTGTCTCTCACTTTTTCCATGGGCTTTCCACTGCCCCAATCAAGGTTCCCGCCATAATCTTCTGTACATCCGGAGATTACACGCTAACGATTGGCCTGACGCGCGTGTTCACTTGCAACACCGAGTCTAACAGAAATGGGAATGTACATGAAGGACTTAGGGAACATATAACCTGTGCCACTAATAACAAATGTCCCAAAAAAGCAAGCAGGTAGACTGTGGAACACCGCCGCCCAAATGGAGAAACTTGTTCAACTGGCTATATTCTGGTCAGAAAGAAGTGATATTAACAGCATTAAGAACCCAGAGCCTTACAAACTTTTGAAGCTTGTTAAATTATAACAGAATTGTCTCTTCAGGAGCCAGATAAGTTTCGTCAGAGTAAACCCCTCCCAGAGGATCCAATTAAAAAACAATGACTGGAGAGGACGGTTAGTGGGGGGATACAAAGCTTTGTAAGCAGTATGCTGTAGCAGTACATAACAGGTTCAACACTTTTGTTTGATGAGCGTGAAAGTCAAGAACTCCAGCGCAGTATATGAGTCCTCCACTTCAGCCAACAAAAGAAATGGAATGGGAGATGGCTACCTAGAAGAAAGAAGAAGACTACTGCCTTGCCTCAATGACAAAGGCAGCCAAAGCCAGCGAAAAAAACTGAAGTCTGACCAACAAGCACCGTACTAAATCCACCAGAAGCTCCAAGCATAACCTTGATGATCGAGGCTAAGGCTGCATTTGATGATGCTTACAATGTAGTGCTTGAGGAGCCATGTAAGGTCCAAGGCTGAAGCACTTGGACGCCCTCCATCTTGAAAACAAGCATGCTGCTGCCTGGGAGGCCTTGAGGGAGCTGACCGATATAAAGAAGGCCACCCACCTATAAGAATCAAAGGTTGAAACAAGGGACATGGTTTCCGCACTTGAGTTCTTACTGGAAAGACCGTTTCAGATAACAATAACATGATGATCCTTCTTCAATCACAAGATAGCAGGACACCCTTGTACCATCCCAGACTGGAACCTTCACTATAGAGGAGGCCTCAGATCTGCCTGAAGAAATTAGGAAACAACACCAAAAACATGGTCCTGACAAAATTCCTGCAGTAGTCTGGAAGAATTCCACTATTCCATGATCAAACTTGTTAAGGAATTTTGTTAATAAACCACTTATATGGGAACAAACCAGCTGCCTTTCAAACTCATTCATCTCCTCATACCAAAGAACGGTGACTCCAACAACCCCAAAACTACAGAGGAATCACCATTGGCCTCTAAGACCTACAACTCCATGCTGCTCACAGAATCCACTCCTCAGATAGATCCCCATTACGACGGAACCAGAAACGGTTTTCGCCAAGGCAGATCAACACTACGATCAGTATGCCCTCATAAGGCTTCATAGAAGAGTTGAGAATTCAAAGAGAAAAGCCTCGATTGTGTTTGTAGATTTTTTCCAAGGACGTTCGACAGTGTAGTAAAAAGGGATTTGTAAGGCTACATATTCTCGCCAACTCGGTGTCCCAGATGAGCCTGTCAGGCAATTGCCATCATATGATGAACCCATATGCTTCTTCTGACACAAACGATCCAAAAAACATCAAGGAGTTGTGCAGAAGGCGAACTTAGGTTTTTAAAAAGGCAGCGATATTTTGAAATGCCTCATACAGATAAAATGAGGATGTAGTTTCACCAATGTCTATGATTACCGTCCTTTGTGGAAATATTATATCAAAGGTCAGCCACAATTGGCTAGGACCTTGGTTACTCAAAATTCTAAAAGTGAACATTGCAGATAGTCAAAACGTTTTTCATTTCAATGGCCGTAGTGCTCAACCAACAATTGCATCATGTCAGAGAATCCTAAAAATGACCTAGGTAAAATAATTTGAACCTTTTGACAATTCGGCCAATTGCCGTTATAAATCCAAGGAAATGGGTGTAGCTAGATGTGCCAAACTATTCAATCGTTGGGTGTATTCTTTTTGTAACAAATGTAGCAAAAAAATGCCCTACATATTCAAATTCTACAAGCTTACCACGTAATTAATAATGGAATCTGAGGGATAAACAGAAAAAAAATGGCGTCAATCGTTTCTCCTTATGGGGTCTAGCAGAATCATTTACGGTTGTCCAAGAAGTATTCTGACCCCATCTTACTAGAGCACTGATATCACAACATTTTTAATATGAAACTAACTCTTCAATGCTGCTCTTCATATTTGTGGACCCCAATATAACATTATTCTTATTTTTAGTACTGTGTGTCTCTTTTTTGAGTCATTTTATTATTATTAAATTAATTGGTTTCAATTATAATAATACAATTTATGCATTTAATAACTTATTTTGCATTATTGCAATCTTTTTTACTCACAGTTCATTTTACCAGCTGCTTCCTGTGCACCCGGCAAACCAGAGTGAACAAGAGTTTGGTCTCCCAACGTGACAATGGGGGACCAGGCCTAGTCTGATGGGACGTCCTATCGTGGCTTTTTTGTAGAAAAAAGGGCAAACCGGTTCCAGGACGGGAGAGAGTGAATACCACACACTGTGATAGAATATAGGAAATGAAAGTACACAGTATCGAAGTTGGTAGAAAATGACAAATTCAATTCCGTTGTAATTGCAACCAATGCAGCTGGTGAGGGACCACAAAGCGATCCATCGGATGAAGCATGCGGTAAAACTGCAGTATAGTAATGGCATTTAGTAAACTGCCAGAGGGACTTTAACCGCCGTTAGTGCCCCAAAGAGAGAGAGAGAGAGGAGGGAGGGACAGAGGAGAGAGGAGAGAGAGGGAAGAGAGATGAGAGAAGTAGTAGATAAGGGGCATACGAGCTCATTTTCTGTGACGCTGTATATTTGGCAAACCACATATAACCACATATGTTTTTAACAGAAATCACTCTGCAATTACCCCTCTCCATCCCCATACATCACATACAACACACAGCAAATCCCTCGATAACAACCTCCTGGATACCCCTATGCACAACAACTTCTGTTAAACCTGCTCCTTTCCCAAAATTTGTTTTTTGCAAACAAAATTGCATATAACAAAAAGATGGCAGCGCAAAAATCTAGCAAAAAATTTCAACCGAGGAGTTCGATCAATCTGCGAGGATCAGCAACCAGAATTCCAAAATACCTAAAATGGGAGAGCGAACTGGAAGTCGACGCAATCTACATGATCACAGGCATAAACATTTAAAACCTCCAATGGAAATGGCTGTACGTTACTCTCCATGGCTGGCGAACAAGTTTGGGCCTACTTCGTTTCTAACCCAAGAAGAAACTAGAATCAAAAAACCTCCTCTTTAGTTAGACCCAAAGGCAAGCGCAAAAGCAAGAATGGGCGCTATTACCACGACCTCGATCGGTGAACCCAAAAAACTAAATCCCAGCGATAAAACTCCAGCGAGGATTTTTTTTTAAATTTTGATCATGGAAAAAAAATGTAACATCAAAGCAAAGTAGTACGGACACAGAGCGAAGCTGTGTATGACAGATACGTTCCTCTTGTATGGGATTCAGACCTGAAGATTTATACAGGATATTACTACAGACGTGAAAAAAGCTTCGAAACTTCCCCCCCCCCCAATATCCAGCTGATCACCCATCAGGAATTTCAACCGGTGTGAATAAGAAAGTCCCTGGTCTATTTAAAGATGAAGCTGATGGCGAAATTAATTCCGAATCTGTCGGGAATTAAGGTCGAAACTTATACGCCCCTAAAGATGTATGAGGGAGAAGAAGAAAAAGAGAAGAGAAGACGAAAGCAAAGGGGGTGTGAAGAAAAAATGTGATCAAGAATAAAATATACCTTCGAGGATTACAAAAAATGCTTATTTGGACCAAAAACCTCAACGGAGAAACTATGAACGTGATCCAGAAGCTACGCCTCATGAGATCTTACAGAGGAGGGTAAACAAGGTCGCTCTGGATGCAAAAAAGATGACAAGCGTTTTATACCCAGCAGACAAAGAGTGACCACATACCGCTTTATTATGAGTTGCATTTACCTATGGAAAAAGGTTATATCATAGACATACCTGTGCCTTAATATTGGTGTGCAACCTCTCCAACCGACTCCCGATGTCACACTCACGAATGGGGTTACAAAACAATGCGCAGCAAAAAAAAAAAAAAAAAAAAACTCTCAATTGGAAAATTTCCAATGGGGTGATTTTTATTAGATCATTAAATTTCAATTGGCCATATTTATCTTACCTTATCTGGCATACAGCAACGCTATGTTGATTCAGTCGATTTTTGCTTTTAAAAAAATATATTCCAACACAACACATTATAGTATTCACTATATCTGGCCAATAAAACACACACGTAATTTAAGTTGTTAATATTTTCAGGATATGCAGGGGATGCCAGATGAGGGTCGCCGATTTCATTGAGATTTTATGTGGGTGGTAGGTAGTAAAAGTATCCAAAAAGCACAAACTTAAAAAAATTAACCCGGACCCCCTTTAATTGTTAAATTGAACCCCCTCCTAAAATAGCCCATCTTCTGCCTCCAACAGCAAGAAGAAAAAGCCAATTGTTACCAAATTTAAAGCCACAGTACCAGAAGGCAAACTTTTCAACTTCAATTTTATCTGCCTTAAAGTGTAATACCCTGAGGGGATGTCGGAAGACACTTACAGCTTCCAGCTGCTTTTAAAAGATACATTTTGCTACTTCAATTTTACGTATTTTAGGTTTCGCGAAAAATGACAAAAATGGCAATTTCACCAATTTTTGCTATGAAATTCTCTATTACTCAAGAAAATTAACTTTGTGGATTTGTAGTACAAATCTAACATCCATAAGGTATTTCAAATTCTTTTCAAAAAGTTGGGTTTTTTCTCCCTGTCCTTTAGGGGGGCGTTTGTGAAATATTGACATTGACACTATGTCATATAATGTAAATTCATATTTTTACTGTCATGTTAAAGAGAAGATGAGAACAATATGAATTCATATTGGAAGCTTTATGAGATTGTATTGTCAATTACATTTTTGAGATGTGGAAAAAGCAAACAGCTGGTGATTTTTTGGTGTATATGGTCTATTTTAAGGGGGTTAGCCCCCCCCCCCCCATTTATTGCACAAAAATTGCATGGTAATTTAAAACCAACTTCGAAGAAGAAACTTCTCTTTTGTGCTATATTTTTCGAAATTTAAAAAAAGAAAGAACACCGGCCAATCGATTGGGCAAATGGGTGTTAATTCATACATGCCTACAGAAGCATTGCCTTTTATGTGGACCCAGCAAACAGCACACACTCCCACTATTCTGTTATTCCTATCCGAACACAACCAATGCCACCTAAATACTAAGTCAAAATACATTCACTGTGACCCCTTTTTGCTCTCTCCGCCTAGCTTCCAATTAGAATTGTTGAGTGTTGGGGCGTAATAAATTAAATGAACCAAATAGAAATTAAATAAAAATAATAAATAAATATAAAACACTTCAAAATATTCCCAATTGTGATTGTTAGAACATTTTCAATGTTAAGAAAAAGTTGGTTGAAACTTTTTTATATCTTTATTGGGGCGTACGGTTCAACCCAGCCACTCCCCCGGGCTGAAGGTTGACCGATTTTTAGCAAAATCTGCGATTTGGGGACAAAAAATCACCAATTTCAGCAATTTGGAAAAAATGTTTTAAAAAATAACAAGATTTTGGCAAGATTTTCCCCAGAATTTCACTTTGCCCAAAAAATTTAGCACCCCTCCACGAAAAGTCTACGCCGCCACTGCACACCACATGTATGTATTTCCAAGTATATTGATGAGTGTTGGGTTAATAAATTATTAAAATAACAATAAACTTAAATAGTGGGGGGGCGGGGAAGCTCCCCCACCCCTAAAAATAAGAAAGGAGAGGCCAATCCAAACTGGGAAAGGAAGAAAAGGGAGAAAGGGGTGGAGAAGAGGAAAAGAGGAAAAAAGAGGGAAAGCAAGAGAGAGGAGAAGAAAGGGGAAGGAGAATAGAAACCAAAAAGAAAAGATGAAGAGGTGAAGGGGGAGGGAAGGGAGAGAAGAAAGGAAAAAAGAAGTGGGCAAAGCTGGAGGAAAGAGAAACCAAGGAGAGTCTGATGGCTAGACCCCAAGTTTGTCTCCAACTTCCAAAGGCAGAGAATTCCGGTTATGCAATGTCATTTATCTATAATCTTAGAAGTTATCATAATTTTCTATATTAAAGAGGATTTTGTCTCAGTTTTTTTATTGAACATGAAGCTGGTTTCATAAACTGGAATTTCCATTGTTGGAATTGAGTTTTCAAAGGTTTGAATTGGCTTGGATAGCAGTGGCGTACCGAGGTAGTCGACCACAGGGGGCCAAATTTCCAAGTCCGACCGCCAGAGCGGACAAAATTCGTAAATCGCCCCGGATGATTTGCTCCCAATTAGGTCTGAATTGAGACAATGCGCGAGTAGCGCGGGAAAAATTGCCGAATTACTTAATTTTGCCCAAATTTGCCTGAAATTGGTTGTGAAATTCCCGAAAAAGGGGGATAAAATGCCATTTTGGCCTATATCGTCCCGCGTTTTTCGATCCAGAGGGGGCACATTCCCCCCCCCCCCAACCTGCCCCCCAGTCGCGTCGTACGCCACCTGTTATAGCTTTTTTCCAGGGAAGGCAGAAGGTTTTCAGTAAACGCCTTTGATTCATTTTACAGGGACTTTAGAGAGGGGATTTGAGGGGAACTATGAAACATTTTTGTAAAGGAGGGGGGAACATGAAAAATGCTCCCAATGAAAAAAGGGGAACCTGACTTGTAAAATGATAAAATTTAACCAAAAAAAATATTTCCTCCAGTCCCTGGCCTAAAAATAGTGACCACTCCCTTAAATTGCTCACATTTAAAATTCCTGAAGTCTTATTGCAATTGTCAATGACCCAATTGTTGCAAAGGACACTTTCATCCATTGATCATGTTGCAGGTCGCCTTCAGAGGTCAAAAGACCATTTTAGGTTAACTAGTAAAAGGAAATTCTACCGTGATGAAAGTGTTTATTTGGGCGTACTCAAGAGCGGTCCATAACGAAAACGTTGTTCCGATTAAAGAGGCGTCTGATTTGCTCGATATTTAAGGTTGCATTGCGAACTAAGGTTAACCCAGTTTTACCAAGGGAGCGGGGGAACACCCCTATAAACTTTCCTCCGGTTGCGCTTCAAATGCAAAAAGCTTGTAAGTCTTTCAGGTAATCGTTTTCTCATCCGTTCCGGTCTTTAGCACAAGAAATCGAACTTATGCCGTCAAGTCATGAAAGTAGAAGGTATAGGGTGGGTGCACCCACGAATAATATATTGTACATGGTGTTTGAAAATTTCTGCCACAGTATGGCTCCTCTAAAATACAATGTTTAGGTAAAACTAGTCAATGCGGAGTATGTAGAAACTGAAAACACATGAAATCCAAATAATCTAACTTTTTAGCGCAAAACTTGTATTTTCATCTTTTCTGTGGAAAGTGCCTAATTTGCCACATTTGTGGATTTAATGACGTCCTCGTAGCGCCATACTATGTATGTTAGGATACTATGTTGGTATCAATGGGAAAAAAACAACGAGGATATAGCTATCCACTGGTAATATAATAATAAGCACCAGGTGGACTTTATAACAAATTCTCGAGGGGTGTGAATGAAGACCACACCCCCAACAGGGAGTGTAAACAAAAAGGCTTAGCTTAGTAAGATGAGGGTAAGAAATGGGGGTTAGCCAAATAGATATTGAACCAGGTGGGAATTAGACCAAATGGATATTAGACCAAATGAATATTAGACAAATGGATATTGGACAAGATGGATATTAGGACCAAATGGATATTAGGACAAAATGAAAGTAGACAAGAGGGATATTAGACAAAATGGGATTAGACCCAAATGGTGTTGTGGTTATTAGACAAATGGTAGTAGGACGAATTGGGCATTGGACTAGATGGGCCTTGAGGAGAAGAAAATGGTATTAGACATTTTGGTTGTTCGATAAATTGGATGTGAGAAGTAAGGGGTATTAGACAAATGGTATTATTAGACAATATGGTTTAGACCAATTGAAGTTAGGACCCAAATGGGATTAGACAAATGGCACTAACCGCGTTTTAGTGCCAGTGAAGGGATCAAGGTCATTTTGTTTGCTTAGTGTCGTGATTCAGGCGCTTTGTGGGTACAGATATTAGGTCAAGGTCATTTATGGGTTGTTATGGTTAATAAGGGTGGTTATGTAGTACACTTTGGGTTGACCCGTTTTCATCAGATTTTGGTTGAAAGATCAGTACGTCGTATACTTGGTATGCATGTGTTAACTGAAACAAAGGCCTGGGATTACGATGTTGAAGGTCAAAGGTCATTTAGATGTACACTTTGGTATTTTTTATTGTTGAGTGGAAATGATTTTGTATAAAGTTCTCTGTTTACGTTGCAAGCACAGTGATGGATCCCGTGGATGAATCAGGTTCATATTTGCTATACCTATAACTAGGGTTGAAACCAGGGCCTTATGTGGGGGTATAGATGTGGAAGGACAAAGGTCATTCAGAGGTCACTTAAAAATCATTCTCATTAGTACCGCTGACATCATTTACGTGAATCCTTCTTCAGCTTCAACTGGAACATTGATTTGCCAATTCCTGGGAACATGTTACAGGTAATAAGAGACCTTTTGGGACTGTTTGTCCCTAGGGACCGATCGTTTATGTTATGGCAGGGGGTTTCGGGCTGTGTGGGGGGATGGGAATGGGACAATTTTGGGGGGAAACCTGAAAAAAAATGCTTGCTGATCTTTCCTCACGAGTGTAAAGGGGGGAACCTGGAATTTTTTTCTGAAGAAATGGGGAGGGGGAGGGAAAGACCATGGAGGCCTACATGACATAAGTTTGCTTATGTCTTGTGGGCCGTACACATCGACTGAGGTCATGAAGACTGCTTGATATATGGTAAGTGATTTCAACAAAAGACACTACAAACACCACTAAAAATTAATAACTTGTATGCAAGTATAAAACTCAGTCACAACCTTGATTTAATAGCAATAACTACCCAACTGATTTTAAAGAACATAGATTTCAGTGTGGTACCTTAATTAGTAGGAAAACAGGATTGTATGTTAAAGTTGTTCACATGACAAAACGTTCGTCAGTCTGTTTCACTGGGCATAGTGCCAACAAAATGAGAAAATGCCGCAAAAAAAATAGAGTTGATTTGTTTTTAGTGTTCAATTTGTTGAATTTTGTTATCTTTGATATGTTTAATACTGGCCACATGGTTTCAGATTTGTGGTGAAAATAAGTGACATAAAGGTGTTTTAAACCATTAAAAGAAGTATGTCACTATAGAAAACAAAAGCAGTATCAACTTACAATTACAGGCATTGTTCTCAATTAATAGTTCTGGAGAAATTTGGTGAAAGTAGCCCAACTGGTTACCGACTTAATTTGAAAGTTTAATGTTGACATCGGCCTAGTTTATTTGGCAGCTATTGAGCAATGGTGGTGTTTTAAAAAGTGTGAAAATCAAGACAAAACAAATAGTGAAATGTCAAAAATAGTCGTTTTCCAATGCAGTTAGCTATTTTAACTGAGAAATTTGGGTTCAAGTTTTTTATTTTATTACATGCATACATCTATAGCAAATCTGCTATCAGAATTTTCAAACAACACATGTTTGTATTTATAAACTACCAAGAAGCCACTACTGTACAGGGTATAAAGCACTCCGACTCCAGTGTATCCGGGTTATTAAGTTGCTGTACAGTCATTATATATGGAAAAGATCTATAAATGATTAAAAGTCATTGAATTAAATGACATAAATGCATTATACTCTTATACTACCAAGCTTTTTGTAACACGGTTTACTAAGGAGGTGGTTACCACCCCCGGAAGTTTGTTATAAAGACACGACTTGATACTATGTTTTCATTGGATCAGTGGATAGATAAGGTAATCACTCGTCAATTATACCAAAAAAGTACTAACGTACCTATTATGGCGTAAAAATGACGTTTTAAAGTCCGCAAGTCAGCACCAAAATTGCATTTCCCCGAAAATAGGCGAATCCAAACTTTGCGCTAAAAAAAGTAGGTAATCGGATTTTTCATGTGGTTTTTTCAGCTCTAAATGATGCACAATGGCTAGTTTTACATAGAACATAGCGATTGTAGAGACATACTGTGCAACAATATTTTCAAACTGTACCCTAACTTTTCCTTGGGTGGCAACCACACTCCCCTACCCTTCCGACTTGACGGCAATACACTAAACCCAGTGAAGGTGATACCTTCACATTTTTTTTGCTAAAATTACCGGAAAGGATGGAAAATGATTATAACTGGAAGCTTTTTACAGAAAGATTTGGGCATTTAGCACCGGATGAAAGTTCACTAAAGGGGGTGAAAACCACTCCCCTTGGTAAGCCGAGGGTTAAATTAACGTTTTCAGAAGATTGCCACAAAAAAGTTTAAGAAATTGTTTCATTTTATGGAACGGTCACTTGACCCATTTCCTTTCGAATATGTGTTCTTGTACAATCTGGGTCCTGATGGATATGCATATTCATGATTTGCAATATCTAATTATCATTGTACCACATTGATACAGTGATCGAAAACTAGGAGGGGGGAACTGAAATATTTGTAATTTATAAGGGGGGGGGGAACCTTGAAATATCATATGGAAAATGAAGGGGGGAATCTGTAAAATCAGGTAAAAAACTGAAAATGCCCCACTCCCACTCCTGCCGTAAATAACGTCGCCTCCCCTATGTTTAGACAAAATTACGCAAAAGAACCAAAAAATCATCAACCTACTTGGTATAGAAGAACGTTTGTGTGAAAACATGGCCAAATTTTGGTAAAAAATTCAAAAAGGGGTAAACTGTCAAAAATTTGCAATGTTTCATTAATAATACTAAGGAAACTCAAATAGTTTGTAAATAAAAGTAGATGGGCTTTTAAGTGTAATTTTGATTTCTAAAGATCAACTAAATTTTCATGAAGTGGACTTCTTATGTATTTTGTTGTGTTCAACAATTACCATTTCACCACTGTACCATTAGTATAAAGAGCCTGGAAGGGCCAATTTTAGGGGGGGGGTCTCATTGCACGGCAGGGGGGACTCACTTGATTTTTTTACTTATTGTTATTGTAAATCCTTTGACCCAACTAGACGATACCCCGAGCCGCGCGCAAGTGCTGTAGCATGCTAAAACTTTTAAACGGGGATCCGTCTGCTAATTCAGTCACGGTAAGGGTTATTTAGCACAGGCTGCAATTTGGTTTTCAGTGTGTAAGATCTTATGGACCCATCTTTTCACATTCTTCGGGGACAATTGAATATTAATTATTAAAGAACAATATACAATGTTGAATCTTAAAAAGGAATTTTTATTATGGGACTCAACAGCCAGTTTAGGAAAAAAATAAAGATTTGCTGACGTCACGGCATTGATTGGGGTTAGTATTTGGCTCGGGGGACCCATTCAGGTAAAAATGACGTACGTATCCCTACATTGGAAAAAGCACCGATTTATCGTCATCGTACGTCCGGTTGTTGAATCAGTAGGGAAAAGGAAATTTTGTACTGTTTAGACATAACTCCACGTGTCCTTTTGGGAAAAAAAATAGCACTTTTGGCGCAGAGGGTCTGTACTACCTGATTTAACATAGCTCCGGATTTATATATATCGGTCGCCCCAAGAGCAACTGAGATCTAATACCTGACACGTGACCTGGTACCTGACCCGTGACACCAACCTAAATTCATCTCGTACCGTTTATAACTACAAAACGGCAAAGCGGCAACATTCTGTATCTCTGTTGTGACAGCGTAATCGATCAAGATATTAGACTATACCGTGTTCTGGACAGGGGGGTAGGAAACACGTCTGCTCGATTTGGGCATTGGGGATTTCCAAACGTAATTTTGTTAAACTGCTACATGCATTTACTATGGCAGTCTCGGTGCCAGTGTCATTACAAAATCATCTCTTAAACCTTTGTTCAAAAGATCTTAGTAATTATCAATGATAAATTAAGAAAAAATATGCATGTTCCACATCAATTCAGCTTCTTTAAATTACCTGTGCATATCTCAAACTCCAGAAACTTTCCCCGGCAAAAGTAATATCTATCAAACATAATACCCTTGAACAAACGCCGCCTGGCTACAGAGCTATGCAGCTCTGTAGCCACGCGCACCGATACACTCTAATATCAAAACAGCCCTATTATAATATTATACACCCCAAAACCATTCACTCCTGATGGGTTAACCTATAAATATGATTGAATTCCGTCGACCCTCATCTGACAGCCTACATATGCAGCCTGCATGATTCTTACAAATAAACCTTACCCCAAGTCTGCCTCATACCAAGCCTCAGTTGTTTATATAATTAATACAAACAACTGTAGCATCACCTATTCAACCCTACAGCGTGGCCTCCGGCATGAAAATTGATTTTATTCAATACATGTTAAATTGAGATTACCTCAACCCCTGAGACGAATATTTTTAGAAAAAGCCGACCTCTCTTAACTTAAGCGGGCTGCTAGACTTATTGCCCTCGGGGGATATTTGGTTTATGAAGGTTGGTGATTGCTTATACTTATAATCAGCTTTGTGTTTTAGGAAATCACAAATACTACTGTCTCATAAATACTCTGCCTAAAGGTAAAAAAAATGATTCGGTGGTATACAATTTATGTTTTTGTTACTATTTGTCCTACGCATATTATAATAGTATTGCATACCAGAAAAAACGGTGTTAGTGGTAATTTTATACTCTATATAAATACATTTTTTGTTGCTCTTATTGATACTGTGGAAAAACAACAGTGTTTGATTTTTGATACATTCCTAAATAGCTAACCGGTCCTAAAATAGCTAACCGGTCCTAAAATACTTAACCGGTTACTTCTTTCTTCTTAAACAGAAATTGACTTTTCGTATGTGCACTGTGACTGCTGCTTAATTACTGAACATGTTTGCTGCCCTCTATATTTTGGAATCATTCTGAGGGCTCACATAATCAATATTCCAGCGTTGAGCTCGCCACGATAAGGTTAAAGCATTTTTCCAAACTGTTAAATGAGGAAAGCAACGTTTCATCATCTGGCCAAAGCAGGATTCTTCATGCTCGTAAAATAAACGAACGGACTGGAATTGATGAACAGAAGAAGAAATCAAAGAAAAGAAAAACTAAAAAAGCTAAAAACCAGAAAGATCTTAGAACGACAGAACCTAGAATAGAATTAGTGTGAGTCTGATATTCGAGAATTGAGCAGGGTATAGAAACCGGTTCGGATGGTGAAGAAGACTAAATAAAAGTAATATCATAAAATAAAAAAACCTCTTCGATACTCTAATGAAGTATCGAAGGTTTTTTATGTTAAAAAACAATAAAATCCTCTTTATTGAAAGAGGGATTTTTTTCATTGAATTTAAATGATAATAACTTCTTTGATTTTACAAAATAATAATCCTAAAACAAGAAATGTCTTTAAAAGACTTGTACTAGAATTTGCTGAGTGTCCATTATGTAAATTTCTGTCTGTCAAAGGATAACGAAAATTCGAACAAAATCACGTGAAACGGACTCTTTTGGATCCGTGTTAATATTGGCATCAAACGTCCTGTTCGAAGAAGTTCCACGCGAGAAACAAAGGCCGCCTATTACATTGAGATCAATGTCCGCCCATGTTTAACAAAAAATCTTTATTAATTCATGGCCGCACGTGCGCTTTGTATAATCCTTGTAAAATCTGTATAATTTTTGGTTTGCGTTTTAATTTGTGGTCGAATGAGGATTTTAAAGAATTTACCTTCCGGTGAGCAGTTTCGAGAGGACATCCCCAGAGCGAGGGAATTTATCTTTTTCTTGTACAAAATAAGGTCGCAAAGTGTCAGAGTTGTGTAAAAAATTACCCAAACAGCGAGTACGTATTGTGAAAACTGTGGAGAAGAAAAGACCACCTTTAATAGACCCCGATTGGGATTTATTTATAGATCAGACCGACCACGCAAACCAAAGCCTGTGGATGAAACTATTGGGATTGCTCTAGATTAATATCGTGTAAGCCAAATAGCCTACGCCTAGAGTGCCTAACAGCGCAACAAACCTATTTTTCAGTTTTTCGATGATGCAAGCCTGAGCTTCATCAAGGTAATCTCTCAGCTGAGGTTCTTTCGGTAGAGTATCCAATCGAATTCCTGTGATAATTGTATAGCTGTGCTCATCGCAACATCAACATCCTCGAATGTTTCTTTCCCGTGATCTGTGCCCCATCTTCAACTGTTTCGTTGATATAGTCTATTCTCTGAAGTCTTGCTTGATTCCACTTATTTCTGTTCTCTTCCAATCTTTCAAGGCGAGATTGGTGTCCTTTTCGTGTCCGCGGAAGATGCCTCGCACTGACAAAAAATGCTTCCAGTAAAAGCAAGAGCGTTTGTAACAGCCCCACCAATCATCATAGCTATTGCCGCCATTCTTCCTTATTTTCACAAAAAAATAAAAAATCCTGAGAAACGAAATGCTCAAGTTTTTTTTATGTTGGCTTCCAGTTCTCCTGTGATATTTCCAACAGGCAACCATCCTTGTTTTACCGCAAGTCTCTTATCCAATTTTGCTGAAAAGACACTCAACGTCAATTTTCCAATTCTCTTCAACATCTACGGACTTAGAAATCTTTACTCCCGGCTTGTTTTCAAAAACGTCTCATTAGCCAAGCATTGCTCATAATAGAGCAAGCTTCTTGTCCGCTAGCTTTGAATGCTGAATTTACGATCATGTTCACGTTTGGATTAATCCCCTCTTCCCTTTATTTATCTAGAAATATCGATTTTTTTTCTTTTGGTTTTGCTGTGAGAAGTGGAGAATGGAGGTGAGAGGTGGGTCGAAGATGAATTGTAAAACCATTTTTGATAACCAAACATTCCTGTTATTCCACCACATAACCAACGCCTCCCAACAAGAGAGGAACATAGGTTGAACCAAAGCCTCTTTTATCTACCACCTCGTTCTGATTGGGCCTTGTTCCACTTTTGCTTCAGCTTTTTGCGACTCTTCGAAGGCTTTCATCGTTGATGGAGTCTTTCTTGTTTCGCTTTTTCTTGCGGGGCCAGTGTCCTTTCCAGCCGCCACTTTTTTTGGATCTTTTACTTTTTTTTTGACGGGGTAAACTGTCACTTTATGGCGGTGGTTTTGCTTTTGTGTCGGAGCTGGTTTTTCGTTTTTTCTGCGTTTTTGGAGCTGGCTTCTTCCGTTTTTGGAATTGGTTCCGCTGTTGCTGAACTGTCTGATTTCTCAGTCCTTTTTATTATTGAAAAAATTTATTGAGGCAAATCTAAATTTTATCTGATCGCATAGCATCATCTGACATCATCTGAGCGTCATATTGAGCAGAGCATCAGAGCACATAATTTTTTCCTGTCTAAAACTCCTACAACACAAAACTCTTTACGATAAACTGTAAAGAGTTTTTTTGTTGCTTCAATTTTCATCGATTTCAATCTATTCCAGCCAGCCTTAACTCTCAGGTGGTTCGGCAAAAGGTTCCAGAGGAACCTGCTTCACTGCCTCGATATGAGTCCTAGTCGCAGCAAAGTCTCTATAGGAGGCACCATTTTCCAAATCTTCTTTATACACCTGCTAGTGCAGTTACTCAAAGCCAAGTTGATGAAAGGTGCCTCATTGAGACTTTCTAACTCCTCCGGATTTGTTGAAGTCAAGATTTTTCAGGAAGCCAGTAACCTACCCGCGTTTGAGTAAGCAGAGCGATATGCTTTTAACGTCTTTGTTATCAAAGCTCCAATCCGCCTTTCGTATCGAGCCTACAAATTTTAAATAGTTCTCTTTTTTTGTCTCTAAAACTTTTCGAGTTTCATCAAGGTAACGTTTTTCCCGAGAAACTCTTTGCTCTGACCTGAAACAACAGCTTAACTCAGCTTTCCCCTCTTCATCATTACAAACTCCAGATTTTGCCAAAGTAAAAAAAAAAAAAAAAAAAAAAAAAAATCTCAACAAACTCAGGCTTCACACTCGTCCTTCGAGCTTCTTCTCTTTCGATACTTTTATCAATGTCCGCTGTCACTTTTATTTCCTACAAATTTGTGACCGTCTTCGGATGCACAACAGCAACAATCTCGAATACTGTTTTTGTTCTAGGTTTTTGTTTTTCGTTAGCTTCTTCCTCTCATTCACGGGTACCACGTTTTTTCTCCTTCATATCGTGCCGAAATCATCTCAGCTTTGCACCACAAGGTAGCTATCCATGTGACCTGGCTCCTGATGGGTTTTTTTGGAACAGCGACGAGCCTGAGAAAAATCCTAGAGACCAATTGTCCATGACACCCTGAACACAATGACTCCGTCTTTATCAGAGCGAGCTTCTTTTTGTTGTCGATTCCCTTCTCTTCGGCGATCTGTCATCAGTCATCAGATCCATTTTACCTATGGTCCGCGTAAACACATTGATTGTCCACGTTTGAAACTGAGCGTCAAGAATTTTCGGAGTCCATTCTTCAGATCACCCATAACGAACCCTGATCAGATTATTTGACGCACCCCCGCCTCGGTTTAGGTAAGCTTTGCTGCTGTTTTGCTCCAGTTTGGACAGATTAGCACGATTACTCAAAAAATATATATGTATTCTTTCAAGGGAGCTCCAATGAACCCGTCTTTCCCGACATCGTCATCGCCAGAAATGATCGCGCTATTTTTTTATATATTTAATAGGCGGTTTCTGTCAAGCTCAAACCGTCTACTATAATGCAGCTCGCTCTTGAATGTAAAACACGTACGCATTGAGATCGCCTGCGGTTTTCGGCTCTCTCTCTATCTCGATTTGTACGCTTTGGATAGACCCCCTCTAGTTTTCTCCAGCCGTGAAGACTGTCATCGCCAGTCGTTCTCATGTCTATCCTGAGTCCGTATTTCGTAATGAGATAGTCTTTTAGCTTGACGTCTGACAGTTTCCCCGTTCCCTTCTTTGAACTACCCTGATTATTTCTATGTTTTCCATCATCAAAATGCTTATCGAATTCATCTTCAAATCTGCTGATGAGGCCTTCATTCCACTGCTGTAGCTGGTATTCTGATTTGGATTTCCATCCAATGTGACTGAGACTTTCTTGATTTTTTGGTTGCGTTCTCTAGCGTACGAGGCTCCAACCACCATTGTGCTGGATCGACGAACAGTCATATACAAAAAAAAATTGGGCTATCTGCATGGTGTCGCTTGTGGACTTTAGATCTACCTGAACGTTATTCTGTGCGCTTCCTGGAACGATTACATCGTCTCTTCCCATTATCCCGAATTTGACGTAAGAATTTTCACACCGGTTTGTAGTGCTGGGATTGTGCGTGTTGGCGATTCGTGCGACGTACTCTCCCTTGATTCCTCGCGTTTTGCGAAATTGACGGTCCGGATCAATTTATTTCCGTATGAAGTTGCCATTTTATTATTAGCGAAAAATAAAAGCACGATGGCAGATTATGAATCCAGAATAAATTTTTTTTTGGAGATGAGATTGAATTTGAAGATGAGGCTTATGGCGCTGAATGAGTCTACACTTCTAATCGATCAAGCACGCTGGTGGATATGAGAAGAGCTTGTCCCCTCTGTACAAACTGAGTCAGCCTGCATTTAGGAATTCTGAATGCAAAAAAAAAGATTTTTATACGTATGTAAAGAAAAATGGTGGGATAATAAGCGGGTGATATTGATAGAGACGCCGTAACTTAGACACAAGCTATCATTCACAAAGCAAATACACAGGAAAAGTTTATGTGATATTTCAGTTAACACCAAGATTGAAACTTATGAAATAGAGAGAGATGGATTTTTAGCCCAAGTGGAGTTTCTAAACAAGCACCATGCAGGGATTCGATGGAAACAGGTTTTGTAAAGATGTTCTCGGGATTGAAGAAATACTGTGTTGCTGGAAACGTATCTATGTCAGAGAGCACTAAGGCAGCCTCTTGAATTCTCAAGTACACACTCATCTCTAAGGATAATATCGTAATTACCGGATATGAGTGAAATTTTCCGATCAATAAAGAAGATGTGGGTGATCTTACCAGCGAATAAGAACTGATGTTGGTGTTACACTGATTTATCTTTATCACAACATGTACGAGATCTCCGAAAGAGCGATCATTTATCAAAACAATCAGCAGGCAAGCCAAGCGAAAGTGCAAAATTATAAGTAACAAGCGCCAAACCACACAATTTCTGGTCTTTGAGTCTCGAAGAAGATTTGAACAGCTGATGAAGATGAAACGGCTGAACTTGATACGGTACTTACGGATTCAAAAACACGATTGAAGAACAGCAAGAATTCTTTGAAATTTTTGGAATCAGAATTTCGAAGTACAGTTTAATCGAATACCGTCGACGTATGACACCATTCTTTATCAAGACAAAGCCGCTTGAACGAATTCACACCTTGTTTAGAGAACAGGGTGTCACCATAGCATCCATCTTGACGGCCATTGGTCTAGCGCATTTCACCCATCGTGGCGTCGATAGTAAGGCAGCTACCAAAAATACAGCAATTCCTCCAGCTTCCAACCCCGACTCAACCAAAACCCGGTTCCCAGATCCAGGACAAGCCAGGTCCCCAAAGCCAAAACTTGGTCTGAGTGGTTCAAAGTCGCAGCTCACAAAAATTGCAACACCTTTTGATTAAGCTTGGAAGACAAAGTTTTGAATCGCTCCTACCCCGGGATTTTGGTAGGGGGGGGGGGGGGGGCGGTAATCAATTATTGTTTTGGAAAAAATCAGCCGCGAGCGTTTTGGGGCTTGTGTGGCTGAATCATATCTTGCTTTATGCTCTCTTGGTGTGGGAGGGTCTTTGTACAACCAGCGGTGAAGAAAATTTCCGATGAAAGAAAAGACGAAATAACCTATTGGTAGAAATTGCTCTTATGTTTAAAAAAAAAAAAAACCTCTAACAATGTTAGAGTGTTTATTTTTTGTTTATTTTGAAAAAAATTTTTCAGCAGGCAAGAAAATCATCATATACACTCGAAAGCAGTTTACTTTTGCATTGTGAGCTGCTGTTTCTCTTGGGTTTTTCTATTCCTCTTTCCGATTTTGATAATTCTTTGCTATCACGTTCAATTTTTTTCTTTGACTTTGATTTCACTGGTTTCCCTTTTTTAATTATTATCGAAAATACAAACGCGAACAACCGAAAACAATCCACCTAACATGATCGCTATTATCTTTTCTTCCGTGAGGAAAAGAAGTTAATTGAGTATCTTCAAAATTCTGATCTTCTTTGGACTTCGCTTGCTTCGCTTTGATTGGACTTAGAGGTTCACCAAGTCACATGATCTGGCATTTGAACTCAGATTTTGCTCAAAATTCTTGTATCATTCACCGATTCATTCAATCCATTTTAATGTCAGAAGTGCGCCACTATGAATGAAAATTGTTGACCATTCAAATTTCCCACGGCAGTTCCATGTTGCTAGGAAGCGTGATGTACAAAAACCATAGTTCTACACAAAATCCCATAGCTTACTTTGGCATACTGTAAGTTTTCTGGTATCGTAGAGATAGACCTTGGAATGTCACAACGGCTGAATTAATCCGTTCTTTCACACATATCAGCCAAAAACGTTTTTTTGTGAGCATTGAAAGCGCTCAACCACCCTACCAAGAATGGTTGTCTGGTCTAGCTTGTGATCTAGGATAGCCCAGCGTATGTTCGAATGCATTCGGTGATCTCGTAACTACCAGCCTGTGAATCCCTTGGATGAATCCAAGACGAAAGATCTTATGGTTGAATACATCGTAACCGTCCGTTTGACTCTCTACATACCGGGATCATTTTCAAAGGTCTGTTCGGTATAACCGCACCTTTATAGTATGACCCGGACCGCGAGCAATTTTCGCGGATGAATATACAAGCTACGGGAAGATCTCTCTTCATCGTATACCGGGAGAGGATTAAGAATTTTTTGTTGATTCTTCTCATCCCACCGTGAAATTGAAATATTGTTTTACTAGGGCATAATAGCTCAACCCTTGCTCCAAAGCCTCAGGTGGATCCTATTTCTGCTAAAATTTTTCGTTGGAGTTTATACTGAATTCATTGACAATTCCTCTCAAAAACCCTTAATCGATTCCATTATAGCGCATTAAATGACTGCTCGGTGGGAAGGGACATTTCATTTCGCTCAAAAATTCGTCTATTGATAGTAGAAACGTGAAATTAATACGTTCCTGATTATAGGATTCTCGTGGTGAAAGCTCTTCCTTCGTAGATAACCACAGATCCGTAGTCGCTGCCCAACTCGAAATTTTAATTGATTCTGCCAAAACACTGCATCGGATTGGGACACCAATTTTTGATAATTTTTCATCCATGTCCTCCGTCTGGAAATTGGAAAGCTTGTAATTAATCCATATGTTTGGAACCGGGTTCTGAAACTTACTCTTTGTTCATTTATTCACGGTGAATGTCATTGGTTTAGTCAAAGAGAAGGTGTGTCGTTCAAAACACCAACCACACGATAGTCTGAAATCTTGAATGAAGTAAGCACCGTTGTTCTTATTTTTAGATAAATAAAAAATGAAAGCCTGAACATAATTAACGCTAGCGAAGGGCAAACCGTAGCAAACTGATGACAATCTGGAGTAGAAAAATATGGTGAAGGATATATACGTTTGAGTAGGATGGTACAACCTTTACCAAGATATGACCATAAGATATGTCGCTGACATAGAACAATCCACCGAAGCCACTATTCAGCCTGAAATAACATTTTCAAAGTTTTAGCTCAAAAACTAACTAGAAGCGCATTACAGGCTTACCCTCGAGTCAATCGTGAAACCTGTTTTATTGCATGACGTTCCGGATATCTTCAAGTTTGGTTGCCGGATTCTGTTAATATCTGCTAGGTTGGGATAGATAAGATGGCTTGGACTCAGGACCTACACAGTAATAGGATAGTGGAATTTACTTCTCCCAAGATACGTTTTCGTTATCTGAACAACTAAGCACCACTGATAATCTTGCAAATGATCGCGATAAAAAAATCAAGGGTACACAGCTGTTAAAAACTTCGACGTACACTGACGTTAAATTTGGAGAGTGTTACACGATCCAATATGAAAATCCGAGTTGGATGACACTTAACCCAGACATGTTCGGAAATCTGATTTGGTTTTCAAAATTCAGTGGAATAATGGAGTCGCTCACATCGGCTCATAAACTGGATCATCACAATTTGCCTTCGACTGTTCTAAAATGAATTAAAGGTAATTACCTATAAATAAGAAAAAAAAGATTTTTTTTTTTTGTGCTAGAACTAAAATCAAGACGATGTCGATTTACGGTCTATCGAGTGAAATCGAAGAATCAGCCATCGGAAGGGGATTTGGACCTAAAACAATATGCATGAAGGCTGATGTTCTATCCAAATCGGGTTGGTCCGAATGACAGGCAGAAATAAATATGAGGACAAAACAAGTGGAATTAGCTGAGCCGACCGAAAAAACAGATGCCGCAACGGCTGGCTACATAGAAAATATTTTGGCCTTACACCAATCAACAATATCAAGTTTGTATAATGCTGGTGTGAATGACGGAGATTGGATATGAGACTTTCACACTGTAACAAATATCAGGTCCTCCGCTCAATGATGAGATCTGGTAAACAAAGGTTACGTAGACTCTCTCTCCAACACGAACACACAAACAAAACAACACACCTAACATAACATATTTATTTCCTACACACAATCCATACATAGGTACAAAATATTACATACATGATTAATAAAACCTCGATCGCTGGAGATAACATAGTTTTTTTCCTCACGAAGACGGAACCAAGGTCTATTTTCAGTGAGAGCTAAAAAGCACTAGTACGAAGCGAATGTGGCAAAAAATGGTCGAAATTAATCGTCTCGGCCGACGGAATAGACTTGATAAGAAGACAAATGCCAATCCCCAGCAAATCGCGATTAGAACCACGTACTCTCTTTCCAGTAGACAACCCTGGAAGGGATCTTGGTATCATTCGACTCGTAGTACCATTCAAATGGACTTTGTGCTCAACTTCCAGCGCCTTGGACTCTGCTTTTTTCAGGCAAAACCGATGAACATAGCACATTTCCTGATAATTACTCGATCATAAAATTCCGTTAAAAAAAATCCAACTCCGCCAACACTTATTTTCAACGATCAGAAGGGGATAATGAGCTGCGAATTAAATATTCCCTAACATACAATGGATATGGTATCCAATCCAGTCGTCGTATAGTTGGATCATCAAGCTGAACCATACAGCATTCGAGTATAACGAAGCCACCTTTTGCATGTTGATAAAACGGTCGATCCAAACAGAATGCGAGCTGAGACTTATATCCACTAAGTATCCACACCGTGTGTTAATCGGAGTCAAGAACGGGAATATTCAGTTTTTTGACATGCGCAATGTTGTCATAAACAAGAATAATCCAACATTTCATAGATTCACGTAAGAATTACTACCGTATGACGAAGTCTTATCTAATAAATAAAAGTTGAAAAAACCACGTGGCGCCAAATTTGTATGCCAGACTTTCAGAAGCAACTGAGGATCAAGGTGTACAAATTTCTAACCTCACAAATTCTCCGAAATCAGAGAATTTTTTGAAGGTGAAGTAGGTACACCGAGATAGCTAAGGAGAAAATACAAGGCTGTATGGATTGTGTTCTACAAGCTCGCCCTCAAGTTTCAGGACTCATTGCAGTCGGATTCAGGCACAGCGCAGTCGGAACCCTGGCAAGTGGAGTAGGAGCTGTCCGTATCGATTCCTCTTGGAGTGTGGAAAATAAAAACAATTGTTCGGTGGATGTTAGTGCAGCCAAGCGTGGCTCTCGGAACAGGCGACGATGAAAAAGGTTGAAAAACACGAGAGCATAAAAAGAACCGCTGAGTCTAGTCTTAATACCGTGAAAGATCCTAGTGTCCAACGCGCTGCAGGATGGCACTGTTTAGTCAACGAAGATTCATTGCATCACATTCTAAGCATGAATAAGCATAGAACACCGTGCAGATCGGGATCGAATTGACAGCGCAAGGAGAAAGAGATCGGTTCTGAGGGTGCAAGCTGGGATTCAAAAGGGAAAACAAGCTTTGTAGACATCTCTCTAAGGTAGGTCAGTAAGCGAAAAAAAAATTAGAGTTTTAAGTTTGTCTTGTACAAATGAAAAAAACAACAACAAAACATCCTCATCTAACTTCATAGAGAGGATTTTTTTTATGCTTCTCAAATTTGTATCGCAAACCAGTTTTTTTGACTGAGTCTGAATGGTTGTGCATACAGCCTGGGAAGCCTGGCATTTAGATTTTAATATTTTTTTGATGGTATAACAATAAATAAGAGGGCTGAACTTAGAAGCAAAATCAAGAACTAGAAGCATAACAATCGAAGAATTTGGAAGTGCAAATGAAGATTTGGGATAGTGCTGATCTGGGAAATGATAAAAAAATGAGTTATTTTGAGCTAATGGAACAACAAACTAGAAAAAAAGTTCTAATACCCCTCTAGCAGCTGTTATTGCTATCCGGAAAATTTATAATTAATAATGAAACATTCACAAGACATCCTATCTGTATATTCAGCGAGGATTTATTTTTTTTTAGACTTCAATTCTCTTCGCTGTGGCTTTGTTGTATCGTTTCTAAGAGCCTCGACTTTACGAAGTTGGAAGTTCCATCTTATTCTTCTTTTTTTTTGGAGTGCGAGAAAAAACTTGCGTAAATCCAAGATATGATCATCCTTGCTTTTATTTTAAAAATAACATGGACAAAAAAACTCGCCCAGAAGATTTGTACTATCTCTCCACAGGGATTTTTGGAAAGGAAGTTCCGCTATTGACAAGCTAGCAAAGAAAGCCAAAGTTAGTCAGGAGCAGGCTTTTTGGCAGATTTATCTGCCAGCTCCGAAGTACATTCCACGAGCAAAATGAAGTTCATCAGGCTGATTTGTTTTTCTTCGCACACGAATCGACCTGGAAAAGGACGCGCAACTCTATATATGCTCCACTGTGGTTGATGTTGCAGACAGGTTCAAAGAGGCGGACCTCAGCAACCACAAGCTCAAGTAAGTTTGCAAAAAGCTTTCGAGAAATTTCGCTAGAAAAAGACGACTGGCCAATGTGTTGCAAGTTGACCCAAGAGTCGAAATTTAGGGTGAACGTCACAAAATGATGAACAAACATATGTAAACATTCTTCGAGGGAAGCTGAGCAACATCGAGCTCAAGCTATTGTCGAAAGATTTAATAACCTTGCAAAATATACAGAGGGTCAACAGAAACTGACTCGTATGCCCCTATCTATCTACTATATGAGAGAGCAGTGGTGGAGAGTCCATAGCTCCCTTGAATGAACCACCTCTCGAAGGACCTTGTGTACGAAATGTATGCCACTGAGAAGGGTCATAACAAAACCCAAATAAAACTAAATGACAATGTATTATTATGGGCTTCAAGTCGGGGCAATTTAGTAGGACAATTGGAAAGAAGAAAGAGGGAAGACGAAAAAAAGAAAATGGTAAAAAGAGAAAAGGAGAAAGAGGGGTTGTAAGACAAAGAAAGGAAACGGAAGGAAGAGTGGAGAGAAAACAGAGAAAGGGAGCGAAAACGAGGGGGACTAAGGGAAAGGAAGTGAGGGTGGTGGGGGGAGGGGGAAAACAGGGGAACGGCGAGAACTAAAGGGGGGGGTTCAACGGAAAATTCCATGGGCCTTGCGCTACAACATCCAATCTTTTGAGACATTATTTTTATGTGATCTCTACTCTATAAGGGCCATAATGCCCACGCGCGCTTAAGTCTGCCCCAGCGCGAAACAAATTTTTTTTGGGGTCTAAAGGAACCCCTCTGGTCACATTAGGTGTTAATATACAGATTTGGAGTAAATTGAGCTCCGATTTCACCAGCCAATTTTGCTCTTTAACACTGCTGTGGCCAAGGCTTTATCACTCCGCATTAGTGCCGGGGGCGGGGGGGTGGCCCATGGAATCCCCCTCAAAGGAAACACCACTTTCCCGACGGAATTTTTGCAACGAAATTATACCACAATGTGAAGGTCATAAGACAAACCCAATCAGACTTGTAGTTATGATACTTTTTTCTGAGTACGAGTATGAGTACGAGTACTTGGCCCCGAGTACTTATAAAACCTTATTTTATGTGATACTACTAGAAACAACTCAGCGCATATATTTAACCCAAACCTTGCATTTTAGGCAATTTTTGCGGATGTTGCCAAATAACACGTCGTTTTCCCATAGAGTTTTACAGTAACAAAGGGTTAATTATTTTAAAAATGTTACTAATAATTGTTCACTGACATGCTGTTAACATATAAATTAGCCAGAAATGCATCGTCTTTGGTTTTATTTAATAAAATATTCTCAGGCGACGTCCGTGCCCACCCCCCCCCCCCCCCCCCCGGGTGGCGGGGCATAATACTCAAAATGCTTGGCCGTTTATTTTTTTTTTGGTATGAAAAGAAGCGCATTTCAAAGTCACAACTTACAAAACTTTCGACGAAAAATATCCGACGCGTAAGTCGACCAGGGCGAAAACAAATTTTTGGGGTCCAATGGGAACCCCCGGTCACTTAAGTATTTTATCACATATGTGGTATAAACGAAGTTTATTTTTATTAGCTTTAATAGTGGAGCGGATGGGTGACATAGAAGCTAGAAAATTGGTACAAAGGGGTTTTCAGGTATGCTGAATCCAGGAATCCACGCAACCTTGAACCATTCTTAAAGCAACGGTTTGGCTCCATTTTTTTTGAATTTTTAATGGCGACCTTTATCACTAAAGTGCCCAAAACACTTTCCCATGGGAGTTTTGAATCACTAATACTGTAAATGTGGGTCACGTAAGAACCACATACACACAATAAAAATGAAAATCCGAACTTTGAACTATGGCCAATTGAAATTGTCACTCTCCGAAAAGAGTGGTTCGCACATTTTCAACTCAGGCAACTCAAAATAAGGTTTTGAACCAAAATAATTCATTATATCACCTCTAGAATAACTAATTAAAATAATTATGCAAATATAACCAAATTTATACCATATTTTTTGTTTTCTCAGAAACTTCAATTCACCTTGGTCTTTCCCAAGACTTACACAGTTAAGAGCACGGTCATGAAAAAATATGCTATCAATCATATTAAAGGTTATTTGATTTAAGTATTATTAATTAATTGCCTCCTAGGTATACATCTAGTAAATCAAATCCACAAGAGTTAACATTTAACTGCATAAGGGGTTTGCACTTCCGTTAGTGCATAACGGGAGGGGGGGGGGTTCCTAGGGACCCCCTAATAAAACCACTTTCCTAAAGGATTGTTTAGATGAATCCACCACATGTTAGAAGGCTTTAAAAGACATCAACAATAAGAAGTCAAACTGAAGAAATTGTTCCTTAATAAAATTAGTGGCAAAACAGTGATTTTTAATTTGGGCTGTCAAAATGTGCGAAAAAGACACTGATTTGTTTCTGCCTTTTTCTACGGCCTGCTTCACCTACTTGTGCTGATTTTTGAATTGGTAAGAATGAACAATATTTACCATATTAAGCAAAAACATAAATGTCTCGTGCCATTTTATTTTTAGGGTTATTTATACTTTACCATATGTTCCTACAGTAAACCGCTACATGATGAATATAAATTTATGCTCCAGGCGCTACTATACTTTGCAAGATTTTGTTTAATTATTTACTTTGTTTAATGCCACGAGGTTTATGCATTATGAAAATCAGAATCATGGTACTCTAATAAGATTTTTCATTTTTGTCATGGGCACTTCCGTTAGTGCATAAGGGGGGGGGGGCTCATAGGGACCCATGCTAATTAACTCAAAAACTTCGCGATGGATTTGATTTTTTTTTGCACCAATGCAAGCGCAACTAAAAGTTAGATGAAACAAAATTAAACCAAATATATTGCAGCGTTAAAAATCGCCGGCTGAAAAACAAAAATTGGGTACCTAGGAACCCCCCCCCTTATGCAGGTAAGTGTTAATTACTTTATTTTTTTAATTAGTAAAATAGCTTGATTTTTTTCACTTCCGTTAGTGCCCCAGGGGGGTTCTTTGGGACCCAACCTATTATTCTAATGGGAAAAAGCCGTGGGCGTAATTTAATTGTTTTATATATCAGGAGAAGCGTATTAATAAATCAGACAATTAGCAAAAAAACTCCTTGAAAAATTGATTGCGTAACAGGGAAATCGCAAAAAGAAATCAATGTTGGTACTATGGACAACCCCAGGCCCTAAGTATATACCAGCTCACCCTATGAGTAATGTATGTTGTTCAATATTCTACCTGTAATTATACTATATCATTATTATAATTATGGCTACTTCCTTTGGCGGCAATTTTTGGATTTTATGGCTGACGTGTAGATGAGTATCTGTACGGTGAGTATCTGTGAATAATCCGTAATGTGGTGGCAATACCTATATTTACAAATTTGGGGAATGATTGCAGAAAGCAAAATTAAATTTGTTAAGGCTACCTATATTTTAAAATTGCTACCATATGCGTTATGCTTGCCTTGTTGTAACTTCTATTAGCTACCGAGGAGCTGAACCCAGAGGGGGCAAAATTTCCAAGGCGTCCCGCCAGAGGGGGAAAAATGCGTAAATCGTCCCGGTGATTTGCTCCAATTAGGGTCTAGATTTGACAAAATTCGCGCGTAGCGCGCGAAAATTGCCAAATTTACTTTAATTTTGCCCAAATTTGACCTGGATGGGGAATTGGTTGAAAATGAATTATCAAAAAAGAGCTTTTTCGAGCCAGAGGGGGCAACTTGCCTGCCCCCCGGTCGGTACGGCACGGGAAGCCATGGGGCACCCATACTCGTCCTTGACGCGATGTTTTCGGATACATTTTAGAAGCAACTATAGTCCGGGCGTACTCACAGTCCGGCTAAACTTTGAAGGGGATCCTATAGGTGATCGATATTTGATTGCACCCTACTCAAGATACACTAAAAAGGTTTGAGACGTGTTTTTTTGGACAATTTGAGGGTGCTGATTGCAAATAGATAGCGTACAAAATCACTACATTTGGGGGGGGGTGGAAATTGGGTTTTTTGTATTTTTATGATTTTTCCTTTTTTTAATATAGCATTATTAGTAAACAATGTCCAATATCAACTCATTTACCAAATTTTGAAGAGTATTTTGGTGAATTTGAGGGACCTGATTAGCAGTAGAACGACCTATAGCTCCTGCATTATCCTGGAAACCGTAGTCCATATCTGTCAACTTGAGGTGGGATATGTCTACCTGAGAGTCAGCGCGGCTTTATCATGGTCCCCGCTCGTCAACTCCAAAAGAGTGCAAGCCCACATGAGAACTTTTTCACATTTCCCTATCTTAAAAAGGCATTTGATTCAGTCTGCCATGAAGGGGTGAAAAATCATGTCCAAATTGGTTGCCAGAGAAAATCATCACCATGGTGCGCCAGGTTCATGATGGCATGGATGGAGTGCACAAGATCAAAAACGCCAGCTTCATAGTCACCAAAGGTTGTGTTTTGGCACCAATATTATTCAGCATGATGTTCTCCGCGATGCTTCAGTAATGCCTTCACAAATGACCCCAATGGCAAAATATATATATACAACAAAAGATTGATGGTAGCTGTTCAACCGAGACGGACTGCAGGTCAAAATCAAGATTCAAGAAGGAACCAGCTTGTAAGCTACTCTTTGCCGATAACAGCGTCTTCTGCTGGCTCAGAAGCCGATATTAAACACAAATGTAAATGGTTATCCTCTGCCTTTGTCAGTTCGACAAAACTTTTGTTACCATCGTAACGAACAGCTCATGTAAGCCTTATGTTGAACCAATCATCACTGTCAATAATGAAAAGCTTTCTGCTGCAGACAACTTCACTTACTACTTGGGGAGTACCCTTTCTCGTTCCATCAATATCGATTCAAAAAGTAACAAATGATCGTAAAAGCCAGTGCTGCCTTTGGTCGCCTTCGTGGCAAAGTATAGGAAAGATACGGTATCAACTTGAAACCAAGCTCCGAGGAGTGTACCAAAGCCATTGTTTGGTTTGCCATTTTCCTTTTAAATGGCTGCGAAACTTGGACGTCTACCAGCGACATGCCAGATCTCTGAGTCGCTTCCATCTAACGGCCTGCTTGCTTGAGTAGGATTCTCATGATAGGTGGCAAGATAAGATTCCGACATATAGGTTATCACTCGCTCCAACATGTAGATTCCTACCATGCTGATGACTATCAACTTAGATGTTCGGTCTATGGTCAGAATGTTGATTCTCGTATCCAAAAACAGATCTTCCTTTCGCGACCTACAGTCTGGGAAAGTCGGTATCACGTGGTCCTCTTACGAAGTTACAAGGACCTTTCAAGCACTCTCAAGTGCTTTGATGTTGATCTAGATAACTGGGAATCCAATCCCCCATCCGTGACTTGCAAACCGTTACCAATTTACCCAGTGGCAGTTTAACCTATGAGGCAAACGCACTCCAACAAGCAGAGTGACAAGACAGCAAAGAAGAAAATCCTTTTTCATCTTCCGTACCCAAACTTTCTCACACTTCCCTCACATCTTAATGTTGTCATGGTCACCAATTTAAGATGGACGAACTATATAAAAACTCAAGTAGTTTCCCATTTCTAAATGATCAAAGGTAATATTCATATCACTTTCAGTGTTACCAACCTTATTTTTATCGAAAAGTACTACTCACCGGTGCTAACCAGTAGTTCGCGGTTATATCCGTAATTTTTTCCACATGGCCATGGATTCCTATCAAATGGCGCTCTAGAGGACCTTGACCTTTTGGGGTCCCCTACCTTCCTGCCAACATTCTCCCAATATGCAAAAGCATATAACGAAACGCATAGCCGGACAGATCAGTATAGATGATAGTCCCCTCATAACCCAATTCATTCACTTCTCAGCTCATTAATTGTTTACCTTTGCAAATTTACACCATCATTATTTCAACAGATGACTTTTTTTGTTTTTTTTCAACAAGACTTTGTGCTCTTTTCCAACCTTTTTTTACAGACCATTCACCTACAATCATGGTGATTATCTTGTTTCAAGACTTTTATAATTGCCTTAAAGTAATTTATCAAAGTGCAATATGAAGATACACTCAGCAAAGACGTTCCCGCCTGCTATTTGTTGAAGTAAACTCAAAACGTATTTATTATTTTTAATTATTACTAAAAAAATTAAAAAAATGAAGGGGGGGGGGGGTGCGGATTTATTTGGCATCCCTCGAAAATTAGCACTCTATATAAATGTCCCAGTAAACATGTATATAGATCTTATGGTGTTAAAGGCCTCATATACGGTCATTTTCTGTCATAACGGTGCGAAAACGGTTTAAACACTTTTTACTGTAAAGGCCCTACCCACAATACGACTCTTATACGGTTTAACCTTCAAACTTCATCAGTCAACCAATACGATCAACTATGACAATCAGGTCTTGGAAAGGAAATTTGAGCCTGTCAATACGTCGGGCATACGTTTTTTTGCTGAGCCAGCGCGGTATTCTCGTTGTGCGTTTGTAGACGATCGTGCTCGAACTCGGTGGATTCAATCGTCGTGGTAGGGACTCATATACATGATAAGAGACTAATTGACTGAATAAATAACGTTCTCAACTCAGCAGTCTACTAGGGATTTTGAATGGGGGCTGGGGCGAAAATTGAATTTTCAAATGCATTTTTTCTCTCACACAATTAACTTGTGTTTGTGAGAATATACAATGCTGCCTTTGCACTTCATCAATGTTACATTTTCTTGGATTAATCAATTAATATATTTATACCCAATTAGCAAATGAATATGACAAATACAAACAACAATTCACCTGTTGCAGAGCCAAGAAAACAAGATATTCCATTTGGTCCAGTGCGTAAATTTCTTTTTGACATTGAGGGGGGGGGGGGGGTTGGGGGTTGACGAAATTTATGATGACAGGTTTTTCTGGAAAGACATTACTAGCACGGTGCGCGCGAAGCGCGCAAAAGTTTGGCATTTGAATCGAAATTAAATGTCATTGTAATTCAACAAAATGCGCGCGAAATTTCACCATTTTTTAAACTATTACATGGTAAAATATGAGGTTATTTTTGGTCAAAAACACATGAAAATGGGCATCAACATTGGGGGATGATCGTATTGACCACCCCCCTCATCAAAATATTGGGGGGATATATCCCCATCCCCCCCCCCCCCCCGGATTTACGCCTATTGCCCATTGTTAAGGATATTTCTAAGAGTTTAGTCCCTTTAAATGGCATTCCTTGTATCTATACCTGGAATACAGTGTGTTGAAAACCCCTTTTCATTTACACTCAGGATTCATCGTAAAGTATCGTACTTAACGCAATATTTGGAGAATGGAGGAAAGAGTGAGCTTACAAAAATTGTCATATCTTGATTAATTTTTCAGTCTATTTAATTCATGTTTTTCGACACTTGGAATTCAATTAGATTGCTTTATAAAACACAACAAATCTATGATTCATGGATTACCAAGTCCAAGGTCATCTGCAACCTTGCACATTTGTTTTGATCCACGTTGTTGTATGTGTGCTTTTGTGGGTTGGGGCACGTGTGTGTGCCGTTGCGTAATGTGAGTGTAGGCAGGGGCGGATCCATGTTTCTTTTAGCTGCCGGGAGCTACCTAGGGCTCCAATGCCCTACAATTTTTTTTTTTGATTTGATTTTTGTGATTTTATATTCATGCATATCATAATAACACAACTACCAAGCTTAAAAAGACAGTAATAAAATACAAGCACCTGTCAATGTAACTGGACAAGACCATGCACAGATTATGCATGGGATCACCCTTTAAGAAAAGCCTTAAAAGAGCTTATTTCCAAAGGGTTCCCTTGAATACAATGGACATTGAATACAATTCTAGTTAACAAATATAATAATTGCACGAGTCACACCATACATAACATATACAGAAAGCCAAAGCTAGTAATGATGGAGAGGCAATACCTTCATATAATTTGCTCGAGAACCTAAAATGCCCCACCCTCATTCTTTGAGATAAACAAGGGCGTCCCGTGCTAAAAGTCATTTTTTTACAGATCTACATTGCGTCGCGCCCTGTAATCTGCAAAAAATAGAGGGCACGCGCCGGGTGCGCCCCTCTAAATCCCCCCTGTTATGTTGTCTGTTCGAAGCGACGGTGTGGGGGAATGTATTTTCGTTGTTTCAAACGTACGTGTATGAAAATTCTTTTAAGATGTGTGTAGTGAGCGTGTGTTGTTTATGTGTGTGTGTGTTATGTGTGTGTGTGTGTGTGCGTGCGCGCTCGCGTGTTGTGTGCGTGCGTATTGTGTGTGTGTGTTTTGTTTAGGCACGATCACATACCAGGGAACACCCGAAATGAACAAAGATGCTGTCAAATCGTCGTCTAGGGGTTTGTTTTTCCGCGCGTACAAGGTGCCTTGGCAGTGCCTATACATAGGATAAAAAATGTCATGACAAAAACCCCAATTTGACCCTTCCTGTTTACTTTTACTCAACTGTGACGCAATTGCTGTTTTTATGATCTGTATATTTTCGGCTTTCTATGCTGCAAGAAAGAAGGAATTTGGTGAAGAAATGATGTAAATATGACAATTTTCGCGGCTGCTACATTTTTACACATAACTTAAAACCTTTTACCCCATGCCAATGGGATTTACACAGTTAAGCTGGTTTTCAGTTCCATTATTTTGTCTGAATGGTGACCGAAATAGATCCGCCCACGAAAATCTTCATATCGACCGCATTTTTTCACCAAATTCATTCATTCTTTCAGCATAGAAAGTCACAATATACAGATTGGAAAATATCAACTGCGTCATAGTTTGAGTAAAACAGTAAGTGTCAAATTTGTGTTTTTTCATCGCATTTTTTTATTCACTTGCATTGTATGTTGTTGATAAATTGTGCAGCAAGTGGTCATTTTGGCAAGAACGGCAGTTTGCCTTTCTTGGGTGTCTATGGTTGTATTACTTTCCATTACTTTCCATCACTTTGAGTGTTTTCACACTTCCATCCCTATAGCAAAAGCGTTCACGTCGCGGCCCCTGTGTTAAAAGAGACATGAGCAGATTCCAGGAAGAAGCGCCCCACAATTTTCTCGAACCTAGGTTTTTCACATATTGGAATGCTAACCAGTGCATTAGATACACACCTCCAAGTGATAAGCCGACTAGCTGTCTTTTTGTAAAAGGAATGATGATGATTTAGTAGTGACGTCGTGCACGACAGGAAGTCCAAAAGGATGGTTTCTATGGGGAACGATTTCCGATAGCAAGCAAGTTCAAACAAGGTTTGCGTTTTTCTTTTGCACCTGTTTGGCCGGCTACCTCTAACACTCACGGCACGGCACGGAGCGGCACGGCACGGCGCGTCACGGCACGGAAAACGTCACGGAACATTCTTAAGACTTGTATGTTTTCGTGCTTACATTTACACATTTACTAATTTGATTTTCAAATATCAGGGAAGACCTTGACATAAACATTCATTACACATCATGCACATATGGATCATGTAGTTTATAGGGGCCGTTCGCCATTTTTCTCTACGTACAAAAAGTCCGTTTTTGTTTACCCTTCCTCCCTCCCCGAGTTACGTATATAGGGCCTCCTACTAAAATGGCGGAAATGTTTTCCCTGCGCTTTAAATTCGCCATTTGTTCCCCTACAGTAGGGGGGGGGGGCTTAAATTAGAATTTTTACACCCCTCCCACTAAGCGTACGTAAGTTTTGTATACGTAGAGGGAAAATTGGCGGAAATGGCAAACAGCCCCTTACATCAATGAAGCAGGCCATTCCTTGCTGGTGGAAAATGTAGAACTCCACAAGTGATGAGATTGAAATCAAACCAGCCTCACCATAGCGATGACTCACGATCATGAAGTTGCGGCACGATTTCGTCCCTGAATCTGATAATAGTGTCTAGAATGATCTGCGGCTGCACCCTTTCTGTATTTCTCATCTGATGACATTTTTTATTTATGAATATGTTAATTTACTCTTCTATTCAATCATTTGCTCATACTCGGGGGGCCAGGGAGGGTTAGGGCCTAATAACTTTTGTTCTGGGTAAGGGTTTATGCCATGGGATTTTTAGGTGCCACCCATCCATGTACCATTTTGAGGGGAAAAATTGACATCCATGTACCCCAATTCAAAAAATTCGCGGGGGAAGGAAATTTGCGCAATTTCGGAAAATTTGCAAAAGTAGCCCCATCGAAGTACCCAAATTTGCGCATGTTCGGCCGCAAATTTTAGGAAAAATTTGAAAAAAAAAAAACCGATCAAGTACCGCGGTTTTCAAAGAAAAGGGACCCATTAAAGTACCGGCTGCCTGATTTGTGTTTTTTTTTTTTGTTGCCCCCCCCCTACCCAGTTTGCGGCACTCCGTTACCACTTTTTGTGAGGTACCCCCCGGGTCCCATACTACGGTAATGTGGGTTAATGAAAAAAAAGTTGTGTTGAATAAAGTATATAGCCCACTGATGGAGACAGCAAATTAAACTTAAGGGCGCTCCGTGCCGTGCCGTGACGTTCGTGCCGTGAGTGACTCTCCTTGCGTGCCGTGAGTAGTTAGGGTAAAGCCGTGTTGTCCAATAACCTTCCAACGTTTTTCTCGTTCTACAACCGATCAAGTGAAATTTGAGAGAAATCATATCCAAAAAAATCTCCTCCTGTCACTTTTAAGGCATTTCTTGAATTGTTTTTTTTTACTGGTTGATGTTCGATCTGTCAACCACTTTTGGTATTTTCAATATTTTTTTTATTGTTATTGCACGCGACTGGCCGGGGGTGGTCACTATTTACCAATTGCTAGGTCTTTTGAAAGACCAGCGGAAGAGCCTTGTACGCTGATCTCAACTGTTGTATAAATCTGTCCCTGTAGGTTTTTACCAACAATCATTGTTTGTTTATATCGTGTCATTGTATAAAGTTTTGTAATTAAACACTTAAGTGACAAAAGGGGTTGTGGTCCCTATAGAACTTTTGGGCACAACGGAAGTGCTGAGAATTTTAAATAGAAGAACCAAAGCTTTTTTTGCTGATATATTGTTACACTACGGGGCCATTCTCCGTTAAAGTGTGCAAGTTTGGTCCCAAAAATGAACGAAATATCAACATTAAGGAATTCCCTGAAAAGCATTGAAAATCGTAAATTTACTATTCTCAGAACACAAACATGCATGGGTATCTTAAAAATCATATCCGTTTTAGTATAATGGCCTAACGTTAACACTTAAGTACGTATCTGCCGAACGTATCTGTCGGGCCGTTTTCTTAGTCGTGCTGTTCTTGAAGAAAGTACGTGCTTCCCCGACTTAGTCTCTATACGTTTCAGGTATTACCTTCATACTTAAAGCATGGGTGGTATTGACTTTATGTATCACGCCGTATTGCAAGAGCGTAGCAAGAGGGGGTAACGTATCGTCGCGGTATTGAACTAACAGGAGGGATTTCTTCCTTACTGGGCTGGAAATTGTTACGTTGAAACCAGATTTTATGCAAAACATGTATTAATTATAAACATTGACATCTTACCGATTTATCACATATTGGAACATAGGTATTCAGTTAATTTTAGCAATTTTGTATCCATTCTGAATTATTGTAACGTATCTGTCTGTAATATTGGCGACAAGCCTCAAGAACTCTTGGCGAACTTTAATAATCCAATATTATCATGTTTTAAACTTAACGATTGCAATGCAATCTTGATATCGCTCTTGTGTAACGAGCAGGGACACATTTTTAAAGACGATTTGGGCTGGCACATGGCGAAAAGCAAGAATTAATGCCCATCTTTAGCGCTCTTGCTTGCTTACTTGTCTCATCCGTTTACAACATCTAGTCCGATCATTTTGAAAACTACTCCTAATTAAATTTAATTCATAAACAATTCATTCTTGAAGGCCAAACAAGCTTAAACTGTGCCATGACTGTGAGCGATAGTAAAAACGACTTTTTGAACCTTTAATCGGATAATGGACCACATGTAACAAACAATGATTAGTCACCTTAAAAAAATTAACCTTTTTTGTGCGGCCGAATCAAAATAATATCAATAATGGACGTTGTTAAACCGTGTACAAATTCTAGTGGAAATGAACATGTGTTTTTGGTCAACCCCGTAACAAAAATCAGAAATGGCCTATAACTGGCAGGTTGTGTTAAATATGTCATTTGTCTCTAGAATATGTATTCAACATAATAGTTTAAGTCAAAATCCTCAATTCCGTGATTAATCTTTGGCAAGTAAGGTTTGACGTTGAATTTAATTCAAAGGACATTTTAGAGGGTTTTTAGCCCACATGTCCCTCTGGAAAATGTAGGCAATTTCCACAGGAGGGGGGTGGGTAAACGTTTTCTACAGGGGTGTAGGTAAATTTGACGTCAGAGGTCAATGACATTTATTTGACTTTTTACACGTTGTTTCATATTTGAGAGTGTAACTTTCGATTGCAAGGTCAAATACGTCGATTTGTTTATCAAATGAGAGATATATTTGTTCTCTTATGACATCCAGTTTTTTAGGTTCAAGTAAAGTTCACATCTAATTTTTGGGAGCCAAAAAACCTTATTTTTGGATTTTTTGCCAATTCGGAAATTGAGGATTATTTTAAATCTGCCGTTAAAAGCTAATCTCTAAGGAGTTTGGAAACGGAATTTTTTCATCAAAAATGACCACTGGATACAGCAAATTTACTCTGAAATTTTGGGTGTGTATCGTGTGCGACAAGTCAGTTTGGGTTCTTCAAAGTTCTTCCTTGTGGTATATAAGAAACAACACAAAATGCAGTTTTTGAGCATTTTAACTATTTGAACATTTTTGAAAGTGCCAGGCAGGGTTTTATCAATCTTTGATCCAAAGTGTATGTATGATATTTATATAGGACCCTTCAATTGGGAGATCTGAACACAAAGTCTGTTCAGGGAGGGGTGAGGGGTAGGAATGACGTCAGAGGTCAATGACTTCTAAATGTAAACCCTCTTAACCTTATTTCCATTTTAGGTGTTAACTCGAAAGGCTATACTGTACGTTCATTTAAAATTGAGTCTTTTATTCATCACCATTCTCATCTGATGAGATGGAATAAGTCCGAGGTTCTTCGTCTTCACTGACTTCTTCGGATAAGCTATCAGTATCCAAAATAAGTTCTTCTGGACATTTGGTCCAAGATACCAACACATTCAGAATCAGGTGTCCATCTTCTGTGAACCTCCATCCCGGGTTTCTGGTCCAAAGTCTTACTGGACTTTTTTGTGACAATTGTTTGCACGCATCAATCTTTTTGGAAGGAACCACCTTACATGGTGGTCAGCAGGATGGACTGAGATTGCATGGTATTATTGGATGATCCGAGTCTTGGGGAGCATATAACTTGCCAAATATGGACCAAATTAGAATCATTCAAGTCTGCAACCTAGCTTGCCCATACATGGTGCTCAAAATCTTCTAATGCATCAGTTACATCAGGTGAGACTTCTGGAGAATCTCCCAGGTGGCTAAATGTCGGCATGAACTGGTCCGATTTAGCCATTGATCAAATGGACGGACTTTCCCCTTACGCAAGAAAGTAGCGATATAGTCACTACCGGTAAAGGTACGGAATCCAGGTAAGGCTAGGAACATAATTTGGTCCAAGGTCTCTGGATAGATAGTTATATCATTGGTGCGTCTAGTATTAGCAGAAGCCGTCAAACATTCCATCCACAACAAAAAAAAGGCCAAGTCGCAATGGCGTGATTTTAAAAGGAGCACAAATACATCTGTGTCACGAACAAACACTGCGGTTGATTTTCTGTGTTTTGCGCTACGTACATCGTATGTATTTACTATAGGTATGTGGGTGTCAGCTTCAGTATGATCACTTGATATATAATTCCAATCCTGCACGTAATGGCGTGACATTGTCTTCCATCAACAGATTTATAAAGTAACGAACTTTATCTACAGCCAAGTATATTTTGGTGCCTCTCCAATTATTGGGCCTAAGCGTCAGACATGCCATTCCTCGACTAGAAATTGGTAGCAGGCCATTCTTGAATGATGCTGACACGACAGTGATGATGAACTCCAGGTCGTTGTTGCTATCAAATTAATTGGGGCATAAACGTCAGACTGCCATTCCTCGACTAGAAATTGTAGCAAGACCATCTAATGATCTTGACTACCAGACAGTGATGATGAACTCCAAGGTCGTTGTTGCTATCAAATTATTTGAGTGCATAAGCCGTCAGGACTGCCATTCCCTCGATAGAAATTGTAGCAAGGCCATCTTGAATGATGCTACTACAGACAGTGATGATGAACTCCAGGTGTTTGTTGCTATCCATTATTGGGGCAATAAACGTCGATGCCATTCCTCGACTAGAAAATTGTAGTACAGAACATCTTGAATGAGGCTGAATAAGACGTGATGACGAACTCCAGGTCCTTTGTGCATCAATTTATTTGATGCATAAGCGTCAGACTGCCATCCTCGACTAGAATTGTCGCAAGGCCGTCTTGAATATGTCTTGGTGCTCAGACTTCTTTAACTTTGCGGTCTTTGGTCTTCATTTTCATTTTTACTGCAAAACAACCAGTCTATCCAACGGATATTCAAGAATCTTTCGAAGCTATAGGCGGATTGAAGCAACCTTGAATGCTAGAGGCCCAACAAAGACGACAAGGTGTTCTGGTTCTGTACTGGGCAGGAGGTCATCTTTGAAGGTATCTGTGGATCTGCTTTGCATTTGAAGGAAAGAGGAAGGAGAGGCATGGTGCGAGGGAATTGTCAGTGAGTGCAAAAAACAAGGAGACCGCTTCAATTAGCCAATTGCAGCAAAAATGAAAATGAAGACCAAAGACTGATGATCATGTGATAAGATGAAAGCTGAATACCCGCATACTATTTCATGCCAAGATTACGTAGCACAAAACAAAGAAAACCCAGGCCTACAGTAGTGACACACATGTATTTGTGCTCCTGTACTGGACGTTGTGTTGTGGATGCTGTTGAACGGTTCTGCTAATACTAGACGACTAAATAATGAACTATCTGCCAAGAGCTGGACCAAAGATATGTTCTCCTTACCTGGATTCCATGCCTTTACCGGTGTGGATATACGCTTGTTTCTTGCGTAAGGGGGATGTCCGCCCATTTGATCAAATGCTAAATCGGACCAGTTCATGGCGACATTTAGCCACCTGGGAGATTCTCCAGAAGTCTCACCTGATGTAAGTGATGGATGTAGAAGGATTTCGTTGCACAAGTATGGGCAAGCTAGGTTTGGTTTAGAAAGTGAAATGACGCGATTAGACATGTAAGTTGCAAGTTATATGATCCCAAAGACTCGGATCATCCAAAAAAATACCATGAAATCTTCAAGATCCCTCCTGCTGACCACCATATAGGCGGTCTTCACACAAAGGATTGAGCGTGCAAACTATTTTGCACTAATGTGGAGGAATGCAATTGTCAAAACTCCAGTAGACTTTGACCAAAGCCCATGGACGGAGGTTCAAGAAATGACACAGATTGTGAATTTTTGATATTTTCACCACGATTCCGAAGGAAGCTTATTTGCATACTGATAGCTTATTGAAAGTGGAAGAGAGTGAATACGAAGAACCCGGACTTATTCCATCCATCATATGAGGATGGTTATGAATAAAGACTTCAATTCGAAAGTGAACGTACAGTATACATTTTGAGTTAACCTTCTTAAATGAGAAATAGGTGAAGAAGGGTTACATTTAGAGGTCAATGACCTCTGCCCGTCCATTCCCACTTACCTCTCTACCCTCGCTTGAACAAGACTTTGTGCTTTCAGATCTCCCATTTGATGGTCTATAAAATACATGACAACATTCGGATCGAGATAAATTAATCCATCCCTTCCATCTCTTTTAAAGTGTGAAAAAGCTCAAAACACTCCTGCAATTTTTGGTTTTTTAAATACCACATCAAAGAACTTTGAAGGACTCTAACTGATATCAACCACCCAAAATTTCGAGTATCTTGGCATGTAACCCGGGGTCCAGTTTTTTTGGAAAAATTCAGTTCAAACTGCCAGAAGATTTTTCTTGAAGCAATATTTAAAATACTCTCAAATTTCCGAAATTGGCCAAAAAATGCCAAAAAAAGACGTTTTTGGGCTCAAAATTAGATTGAACCTTAAATTGAAGACCCTCGCAAACATGGGTATCATAAGAATAACGAATCATTACTAGCATTTGACACCAAATAAAAAAAAAAAGAGGTTTTGCTCAAATTAGATGTGAACTTTACTTGAACCTAAAAATCTGGATTGTCATTATTATCTCCTCATTTTATACTCAAAAATCGACTTTTAAAAAATGTGATCTTGCAATCTAAGTTACACTCTCAAATATGCAACAAAGTGTAAAAAGGTCACATATAGGTGCATTGACCTCTGACTCCATGCTCCACCGTCCATGAGTTATCATTTTGAGTAATTGACCCTCTGACGCGTCATTTTTTTTTTTTTTTTTTTTTTTTTTTTCTTCCTACCCTCTCTACATAACTACCCTCGCTGAACAAGACTTTTATTTCCGAATGTCTCAAGTGATGGTCTATCCCAAATATCATACAAGACACCTGGTCAATTACCGTGATTACACCACCCCTTATTCTCCTGCTCTCTATTAGGTCCATGGCCCAGAATTAAATAGTCAGGAGGAATTGTGGCACAGGGTGGAAAATGGAGTATTATCAGACCTCTTTTTCTAATTGATCGATTTTTGTCACAAATGATTTACGCTAAGCTATATTCGGAGGGTGGTGCACAATTTCGTGCAGTGGCATTTTCCTAGAATCCAAATGGGCCGCTAATCACTCCTCAAATCATTCAAATGGCCATAATGGTATGCACTAGTTTCCAAATTTTAATGCACTATGAATCTTTTTAAACCGGTTATTGATGTGAATTGATCACAACATTACCATGAAATCCAATATTGCCACCCTAAAACCCAATATTCCCTGAATTCATTCATTTGACGCATAACTCAATAGGCAAGCGGGACGAAAGTTTGACAATCACAAAAGCGGCAATGGTCCCACAACAATCAAAATTTGTGAGAAATTAATAAACAACATCCTAGCGCATACATACACCTGAAAATCTTCATAATTTGCATATGTAGAAAAGATTGTTTTTTACCCTAATTTTGCAGCAATGGGCATAAAGGGTGTTTCCAGAGTTAGTTGGGGGGCATTTTCTTCTGTTACATTAATGCAGTAAGCTACGGACATGCGTATTTTTGCATATTGTCAGGATGTGTTCTAACTCTAAATCAACATAAAGTAGAAAGTTTTCCAAGTTTAGTACTAAAGTGTGTTAAATTTGTATTTTTCATGCAAAAATACGTTTTTTAAATTAAGAAGCAAGTTTCGTCGAGTTTCGTTAAATTTTCTTTCCTGCTACCATAAATAACCTTTGCATTTTCTTTTTTGTAGTTCAAACAAAAACCGCGTTTATGAACAGTCTACACTGCAATTTTTGAGCACCTGAAACACACGGTTTTTCATTAATTTAACAAATCTACGCGCCCTTGTTTCCTCATTTTGCATAGTAAAATACCAGTTAAAAAAAAAAGATGCTGCCTGTTTTAAGTGTACACCGTATATTTCTGTCACGCTCTGTTACATAATAGGACAATTCACGCCATTATAAGAATACCCACAAATGAATCTTCATTGTCGCAAGCATGTTTCTATGATAAAGAACTTTTAAGTCCTCTCTATTTTCCATTATGGGTCTTTCCCCAAATTTTCACCATAGTCAATATGAAATTAGCAAATTAGTGAATGATTGCGAAACGTTCTTCCATATTTTTAAATAAAATAATCATTGGATCCACGCAATTGGAATTAAAACATACTACAAATAAATTATAAAATAGAAAATGTAATTATTCCGATTTCCCACGGATACAACCAGTATATGCAACATTACACTTTGAAAAACAAACTAAATTCTTCAGATATTTCATCATTAAAAAACCCAGGCCTATCTCTCATTTTCTTATCTTACATTAACCTTTATTCTAATGGAATTCTATCATTTAGATTAAAATTGAAATCAAAACGCTATGAAATATAAATGTAGTAGATTAAACATTTTAATCTACATTCGCGATTTTTCCTCCATTTAGTCTAAGAAAATAATAGATTATAAAGGAGGTATCACGGTATTTTTTTGTCTTATATAGCAGACCGTTTCGAAGAATCTGAGTTGTATGATTTTTTCATTCAACCAGTAAGTTTTTAAACAAATCAGATTGCATAATTTTTGTACGGAATCCATACAAGACAAACGGCAAACCAGTGTGGCAGGATATATAGTCCGGCCTGTACCATAGTCCGGAAACACTAAGTTCTGGTTTTAATAATCCTGGGGATGTGCAAAGCTAGGAGCTAGGTAAGCTCCCCCGATATGATTTATAGGAATGTTGGTCCTACAAGTGGGAATGAAAGTCAAAGAGGGCTATCAGGCCTTGGGAATACATATCCAAGTCCGACATGGACCTACCAGTCCTTAGGAATTAGTGTCCATTTCCGAATAAGGGACGATTAGTCCTCAGGAATTAATGTCCTGTCAGGGGTGGACTATCGCTCCTTAGGGATTAGGGATCCAATTCCGACCTGGACTACAGACCTTAGGAATTATGGTCCATGTCTGAAGGTAGGCAGACAATTAGTCCTTATGAATTAATGCCCTGCCAGAATGGACTGCAGCTCCTAGGGAGCGTGTCCGTTCTCGACGTGGACTATAAGTCCTTGGCGATTATTGTGCAGGTTGTATTTGGGTGGCGGACCTCATTTCTTAGAATTAATTGCCCTGTCAGAGTGACTATATTTCCTTAGGGAATAGCGTCCATGTCTTGCGTGGATTACAATTCCTAATAGTAGTGTCCAAGTCCAAGACGTTGGAATTCGATTCCTTAGGAATTAATGTCCAAGCCCCACGTGGACGGACTACCAGGTGCTTAGAATATATTTGTCGCAATGTCCTAGTACAATGCTCCCGTTCCTTAGGAATTTGTGTCCAAGCCCGACGAATGTTATAGAATTCAGTGAGAAATGAACCTCTCTTGATAAACACTAACACGCATATGATTTTAGTCCTAAAGAATAACCGAGTATACATATGACGGTTGACACCATAAGCTAAAATTTAAGGTTTTTTGTTTTTTCCTATTTCTTTCCATGAAAGCTCCCCTATAAACTTTACATTAAATTGGGTTGTTTTTCCATAAGGTGACCACCTTTTCTTTCTGACACCCTATGGAATCGGAAACCTTAACGGCCCTTAATGGAATAAACCCCTGGTTAATTTGCATTAATTAATTTCAATTTTCCTTTGACCCGGAAGTCAAGCAGCAACAAAGGATAACGGTTAAGTGGTAAACGAAATTTCCCCCTAACATTAATTAGTGCATAAGAAAGTCGAATTTTCCTGCCCTAACCCTCAATATAAGCTTATCTACTACTACTATTACGATTACTACTTCTATACTACTAGCTGTAAGACTCACTATTACTACTCACTACTTCTAACTACTACTAACTACTACCGCTACTATTACTGTAACGAGCTACTACTAACCTACTATCTACATACTACTACTAAACTACTACTACATACTAAATCTATACTACTACTACTATATAATTCGTCTACTTCGGACTTACTACATAATACTACTACTTACAGAGATTACTACTACATACTCCTACTTACTACTACTACAATATGCTTATCCTACATACTACTACTACACTCCACGGCTACTACTACTACTACTACATTCTATCTACTATACGATATACCTGGAGCCAGCTAACATTTGTACCACATCTCAAATACACCTCCAAAAATACACATCTCCTTTTTGATATGTGTTATACACAAATACACATCTCCAAAAGGAGACCCCGACATGCAAATTTACACTTTGAAAACAAACTAACTTCGGGCTTCAGATAATTTCATCATTAAAAACCCAGGCGCAGCTCTAAATTTCTTACATTAACCTTTTATGTCTAATTGGGATCTACATGTTTAGATGAAAATTGAAATCAAAACGTATGAATAAATGTAGTAGATAAAATTTTAATCTAAATTCCGAATTTTCCTCCTTTAGTCTAAGAAAGTAAGAGATTATAAGGAGGTATCACGGGGATTTTTGTCCTTATATGACAAGACGGGTTAGAAATTCTCTGAGTTTTATGATTTTTCAACGGTAAGTTGTTAACAAATCTAGATTGCTTGATAATTTTGAAGGACGGATCCAACAAGACAAACACGTGAAACCATGGTGTGGCAGGATATATAGTCCCTGTAGCCATAGTCCGGACACACTAAGTTCTGGTTTTTTAATAGTCCGTGTATGTTTGTGGGCAGCTAGGAACTTAGCCCCCCGATTGATTTATAGAATGTTGTCACAAGTGGGAAATGAAAGTCCCAAGAGGACTATCAGGCCTTAGGAGTAAATATCCAAGTTCCGACAATTGGCTCCCAGTCCTATGAATTGTGTTCCATTTCCTCAAGAAGGGACTATTAAGTCCCTTCTTAGGGATTAATGCCCTGTCAGGGGTGGACTATCGCTCCCTTAGGTATTAGGATCAATTCCGAACCTGGTGACTATAGACGCTTAGGAATTATTGTCCATGTCTGAGTTAGGCAGACGATTAGTCCTTATAAATTATGCCCTTCCAGATTGGACTGCAGCCCTAGGATCGTGTCCGGTTCCGACGTGGACTATAAGTCCTTGGGGATTATTGTGTCAGGTTTTGTATTTGGGCGGACTCTCATTTCTTGAGAATTAATGCCCTGTCAGAGTGGACTATATTTCCTTAGATTAGCGTCCAGTGTCTTGCGTGGACTACACTTCTAAGAAATTAGTGTCCAAGTCCAGAGGTAGAATACCGATCCTTAGGAATTAATGTCCAAGTCCGACGTGGACGGACTACCATTGCTTAGGATTATTGTCCATGTCCTAGGTACAATCGTTCCTTAGAATGTGTGTCCAAGTCCGTAGAATGTTAAAGAATTCTCTTGAGAAATGACCATACTACTCTTGATAACACTAACAACTCAAGATTTTTTAGTCCTAAAATAATAACCGAGTATAACATATGATGACACATAAGCATAAATTTATAGGTTTTTTTGTTTTTGTCTATTTTTTCCATAAATCCTCGCCCTCTATAAATTGTGACCTTAAATTGATGTTTGTTTCATAGTGTTTCACCATTTTCTGACACCCTATTAATCGGAACCTTAAGCGGACCTTAAATGGAAATAAACCCACGCGGTAATTTTGTGTCGTTAATTAATTTCCTCCGTTTGGACGGAATCCCATCGCAAACAAAATGTGCGATAACCGTTCTAAGTGGAAACGAACATTTCCTTCCTCCCATAACTTTTAATTAGTGCATAAGAAAGGCAATTTTCCCCCAACCAACCGCCACCCATAAAGCTTTACTAAACTCTACTACTACTACTACTTACTACTATTACTACTACTACGTCTAACTACTACTACGACTACTACTATACCTACTACTACGAGTACATACTACTACTTCTACTACTACTATACTACTAACTAACTATTACTACTACTACTACATACTACACATTACTACTACTACTATACTACTACTACTATATAATTCCTTCTAACTCCTACATAATACTTACTACTACTACATACGACTACTAACTACTACTACTACTACTACAATATGCTACTTACGTACATACTACTACTACTCCCCGGCCTACTACTACTACTACTCTCATTCTACTAAACTACCTACTTACCCTGGGAGCGCGTCAGACATTTGTAACACATCTCAATACAAAAGGTTTTTAGTGAGTAACTATGTTGACAGCCTGACAGGACCCCCTGAAACGCATTCTTAAGTGCTGCAAAGGATGCCATTAAGGAGAGGGCCAAACAAGTTTTGTACAGGGTCAAACCTTTTTTGTAAATTGACCCATCATGTTGAAAGTGTACACATTATGTTCTAACCATAATGATTCCGACAAGGTTTTAGTTTGTACATCTAGCAAGCCTAAATTTCATCAGATGTATAATCTAACAGCAATAAAGGGTAAAAATCAGATTGTACAAAGGTTCAATTTGGATTTTGAAATGGAAAACGTCTTATTAATGGCATCACAAGAGCCAATTTCCCCTAACCTGCTACACAGGCTATAATAATAATAATAATAAAATAAAATTTTAATAAAAAAAACAACCATCATAAATAATCATAAATGTACAATCTATTGTTTTAGCAATATTAACATATAGGATAATGCCCATATATCTCACGATGAACACGTATGTTTAATGCCACATAGAGTCGATGACGTTCAGAGAAATGCTTAATTTGATTAAAACATCCTTGTCCAGAAATACCAGAGATAGCAGAAAATGCTATTGGCACACTACCTGTTAAATTTAGTTGTGTTCGTATTTACTCTTTTGTGAATTTATTTAATTATTATATTGAATAATTAAACATTATCACACTCAACTAAAAATTAATTTTTGTTAGGGGAAACCGGATTTTCTCGCATCGTTTGTTATTTCACAATTTTGGAATTTTTTAAGGAAATTTGGTCCAAAATTAGAGAAAACTTGCAAATGTGTTGGGAATGCGTTTTGGGTGTAATTAAGTATTGTGGAAGCAATTGTCATACACTGTTAATAATTTTAGCTTCGAGAAAGCTAAACTTATGAGTAGGTCACATTCTTTTCTTTTTTTTTTTTTTTCCCTTGGAATAGTCCTACATATATCTGTCTCGTCTCAAAAACTCTGAATCTGGGCATCTGTATTTTACCTTAAATCCCATAACTGTGAAAGACAATGTAATTTACTAGTAGGAATCACCCACTAAATAACTCCCCATATAGACTTGTGTACAAAAATGACCTCTCACCAAAACGTCGACTTCTCGGCTATAAGCTACGGTGATTTCAAAAAACTGGATTTTTTTGCGGAAAGATTAGACCATACCTCTTCAAACAAAAATGAAAAAGTCATAATTAGTAAGGCCGATTTTTTGAGATACAGAGATCGAACCCATTTGCATGTTTTGCAAAACGCGATCCACGCCTAGTTCAATCGTACTAGAAATTAAATTGCAGAGTTTCCCCCCATCCTCAGAAATTTAACAAAATGGCAACATAACAAACTCTTACCACCCAAATGGTTTGTTGACTAGTCACACATCTATTCATTTCAAATTTCATTTGAAGACCAAGTATCAACATTTTGAGACTCTTCATTTAGGGCAAGTGCATATTTGGGACGCCACCACTGTCTTCGGCACTGACGTAGTCTGCTACACACACCACAACAAAACAACGAGTTTCTTTAGTGGTGTGATTCCAGTAGCTTTTACTGCTACCAGACAAATAGTATGACATATAATAACAAGATCTTAATAATACATATTGAGGAACCCAGAATAAGATTTATAAGAAAGCCATTATAACCAACACAAACGAAAACTCTTCAATGACCCGGAATCTGCAAAATAAGGTTTTATGTTTAAACATTTACCCACTTAAGATTTGGTGTTTCATTATAACGACCTTTGAGTGTACAAGTTGGTACTACCAAGACATAAGGTCAATGACATCAGAGAAAACACTTAACCCCATACATCGAAAAATATGTAAAAAACACATCCGTCCTCGGACGCTTGACCGCTTTTCGCCGCGTCGCTTTTTTGAATGATAGGCCTAACACTACGTTGCTGACCTTGATGAGTCATGTGACCTTGATATGTAACCTTGAGTCATAAAACAAATGAGGGTTTGCAGGTTAACTCCATAAACAAGATTGATTCCAATTGATCTTTCAACTTTTCAATGAGGTCAATTTTACTTTTCATCGTCAGCCTATTTCCATTTCCAATATATTTACTTCCATGAAAACATACATCAACAGACATCAAACACACAGGAAACCCATTTAGGAGGCCTGAAAAGACTTACCACTTCAAACATACCAAGAAATAAATACCAGAAATGGAAACTGTAGAGTGAAAGAAATAAAGATAATCCCAGAAATTGGGAGAATCACTAATCCTCAAGATGACTTCCTAATTGCATTATTCAGGTTTCCGTGTTTTTGTACCCGTCCCTTTTACAAAAAAAAGATTATTTTATGTAATTTGGCAATTTACCTTAATAGCCATAGAAATATTCTGCACACTTTACTCGTCAAATTAACAGTGTTTAAGCTGACTTTAAGCCATACTATTAGATAGAATTAAGCTGTGTGGATCAGGGATGCTGTATTGGGATTGAGACGTGGTGTCTGAGTGAAATTGAGATGGGGATTCTGAGGTGGACGGAGAGAGCAATGATAGCGATGTGTGGTGTGTAAGTTGATGGACACTGATTAAATACTGAGGACTGATCAGTGTTTGGTTTGGAAGAGGCGATGACCGGTTGGCGAAGGCGAATAGTGTACGTTGTAGGCAAGTGCTTTTGTTGAACGAAGGATTGTACGAGCCATTAAGGTTGTTAAGAAGGCGTTTTGAGTTCGAGGGGCAGTCGTTTCAGGAGGTATTGGACCGTCCCAAGACGACATGGAAGATCAAGTGAGGAGAGAGTAGGAGGGTTTGGGTTGAGGATGGAGGATGCACTGATCGGGTGAAATGGAAGGAAGGAGCAAGGGCGTTTGCTGCAAATTGTGAGGTGAATCCGTCCGGCCACCACCCGTTACGGGTACAAAACCGTATTTATTAAAAAAACTTTGGTAAATCACATTTACATACAAAAATCAACAAACACTACACAAAAAGCACACCACTTTACTTTTGTGAGAATTTTTGAGATTCAATGGCGTTAGGATTAAAGTATTTCATTGCACATGCTTTACTTAATTTTAACCCTATGAGGTAATGTATGTACGATCGTAGCAATCACACCGACGTGAATGGAAAAAAAAAGTCTCTATTACTATTACCCTGAAAATTTTGGGTCTTCAGGACAATGCAAAGTTCGGATTAATATTGTTCGGTGGACAATCATACTAGGTAGGGGCCCCGCAAACTACCGCAATTTATTTCCGCAAACCTAAAAAAATTGAAACACTTTTGTCAATTTTAAAACAAATTAAAATAAAAACATGTCTACATAAAGGATCGAACCGGGTCACGTCACAGGTGGACTTCCGTAAGTCCTATAGACCATACCGCTAAACCACGTAAAGGCGGTTGACTACAAGTCTTCAGTTTTTTATACACCATTTACTCACACTCTGGATTAACATTTGTATTCATCATACCTGATTTGTCATACCTGTGATCAAACAGGACTGCAGTTGAGCGAAGACAAGGGCTGTTCTTTCACTTTCTTCACTGGCGTAAAAGGAACTATAGTCCCTGATAAAACTATAGTCCGTTAAACAATAGAAAAAACCCGAGTGCAATGGTTTTGGGTATCATAATTATAATAGGGCTGTTTTGATATTAGAGTGTATGGTGCGCATGGCTACAGAGTGCATAGCTCTGTATCCATTGCGCGTATGTCAAGGGTATTATGTTGATAGAGATTACTTTTGCAGGGGACTTGTTCTGGAGTTTTTTGAATTTATGCACAGGTAATTTAACAGAAGCTGATTTGATGGTTGAACTTCAATAGTTTTTTCGTTATTTATCATGATATTACTAAAAAATCTTTTTGAAACAAAGTTTTAATAGATTATTTTTTAAATGTCACTGGACCGAGACTGCCATAGTAAACTGCATTTAGCAGTTTCACAAATTACCGTGTTTTTGTGGGAATTCCCATGCCAAATCTGTAGCAGAGCGTGTCCTACCTCCCTGATACCCGAACCACCATTATAGGCTCAAGCTTGAGCGATTACGGTCTGTGCAACAGAGACTACAGACTGCTGCGTTTGCCCGTATTGTAGTGTAAACGGTAACGAGAGGATAGTTGGTGATCACGTGTTCAGGTACCTGGTCACGTGTCAGGTATCCGATATCAGTTTGCTCTTCGGGGCGACCGATATATATAAAGCCGACTATGACTTATTAAGATCAAGGTCGGTACCGACCCTCTGCCCAAAGTGCTATTATTTTTTTTTTTAAAAAAAAAAAAAAAAAAAAAAAAAAAAAAAAAAAAAAAAACACAATTTACCTTTTCCCTACGTATTCAAAACCGACGTACGATGACGATAGGGTTTGTTTATTTTTCCAATGATAGGTATACGTACGTCATATATTTACCATGAAGTGGGTCCCCCGAAGCAATAATAACCAATCAATTGCCGGTGCAGCGTCATCAAATCTTTATTTTTTTCCAAAATTGGCTGTTTATTCCCATAATAAACTCCTTTTTAAGATTCAAACTCTGTATATTGTTCTTTAAAATTTACTATTCAATTGTCCCCGCATGAAATGTTAAAAAGTGGGTCCATAAGTCTACAAACTGAAAGCATAGTCCGAAGAGTCCCCAGGCCGGCTAATACCCTTCCGTGGACTGAATGAGCAGACGGATCCCGTGTTAGTTTTACAGGCGTAACAGCACTTGCGCGCGGCTGCGGGGGTATGCGTCTAGAAACTAATATTGAGTAGGACACTATTTCTAGAGAGAGGGGGTCCACGCGGTGAAGACTATTGACCCTGGAAGCCATGGTCCGGGGAATAAAAACTAGCAAACCTTAAATGACAGGAGGAGATATTTTAGGATACAGAAGTTCTCTCAATTCACTGGATCGGTCGTAGACCACCTACCGATAAAGTTTGGGGAATATTTATTGGACAAACAGGTGCAAAGAAGAAAACCGCAAACCTGTTTTGAACTTCTGCTATGTAATTGTTCCCCAAAGAAAACATGCTGCTTTCTGTCGTACACGATAGAAAGCAATAAATCATCATCTTATACATAAAGACGGTGGATTCGGCTATTTCACTTCATCAGGTGTGATCTAATATACATTGATAGCATTCCAAATATGTAAAAAACCTAGGTTGTAAAAATGGGGGCGCTTCTTCTGGAAATCTCCTCATGTCTCTTAAAAGCAGGACTGTTATTCCTAGAAAGGGGGTTCCACATGGTGACGACGCCTTACCCTATGAAGCCATAGATTCAGAGCAAATATCATAGTCCCTTATTTAGAAGTTCGTTCATGCCGGACTACATCTAGGTGAACACCTGTATAGGTATTATGGACCTTCTACATCAATGCAGGTGTTAGACTGGGTGTAACTTGTGGCCCACTTTTTCAATAGGGGCCCATTTTAGTTTACCCACAGGGGTCCAACTTTTAAATTACTCCAATCATGTTGAAATTAATGCCATATTGTCCGTCTAGGTCACACGGAATTCCCAAAAATGTATATTTTGTCCATCTATGACCATTGGCTTTAGAGTTATTGTGTAAAAATTCTGCTTAAAAGTTGCAAAAAAAGTCAAAACCCTTATCTCAATTTGCCCTACCTTCGTCCCCCGGTGGACAGCCGACTTCTCAACCCCAACCAATCAAACAGTGGTGGCTTCCACTGCTTAAAACTGTTTACTGCCTGCCTCATACGCAGAAAGAAGAAGCCTCTACGATTCTGATCCCCACTCATTCCCCCATCGCATGATTCTCTCCATAAATTCTCCTTTTCAGACTCTACCTCTACTTTTCTCACTGCGAAAGTCACTGTCCATCACTTTTGGGTCCCTCATACAGCTGTGTACTCTTCCACCCCTTCACATCTCTCTATCATCCTTTTTCATTACCTTCACTATCTTATACATCACCAATTGTTTGGATTCTCATTCTCAACTCCCATCAAACCCTTTGCCGATCCTCATGCTTCGCCTTTCGACCACTTTCTTGCGCGCTTCTTCTTTAGCCTCTTATAACCTTACTTTATTATTCTCGTCCGTACTGTTTTTTCTCATATTCCGATAATCGCATCCTTCTTTCTCGCTAAATCGCCTTCAGTCACCTATCTCAGTCATTCCACCACCCATGTCATCTCTCCTTCTCTCCTACCTTTGTTTTCCCACACACTTCATAATAGTAATAACATATAATCATACAGACATACTTTTATGACATTTATAATCTCCTTTACTGCCTGTAAACCACCCTTTGCTTTAAAACCAAGTTCGAAACACCCCCAACAAATCCCATATCACACAACCGTCCTGGATACTCCCAGCGTCTCCTTCAGTCCCGGTTTATCCTTCCCCACACACCTTCCCTCCCATCCCGTCATTCTCTCTCTCAAAATGAGATAGGGCACTCATGAATGTGATCCGCAGTCTGTGATGAGAACCACATTTGCAGGCTGGCGATAGCCGCAGCCCCCATCGGGCATGTTACTAATTGAAGGCACCGACTCCTGTTCGAATATCCGGTTTAACACGCGGTCTACTTCTCCTTTTCACCGGTCGCCCCCTTTGCACGTGGCGGAGAGTTGCTTGCGCCCAGGGACTTTGGTCAGTTTCTCAGCACTGTTACCTTATCCATCACTGTGAATTGAGGAGGCTGATCTGGTTTCTTGGGGTACTCTTCGTGCTCCAGGCCACGTATCTTCCCTTCCAGGTCCTGGTCACTCCCTGTTAAATTGTGGGAACTGCGAGTGGAGAAGTTTGGAAATGTGAAATCGGCTTCTGAGAGTAAGGGTCTGAAGGTAACCCTCTTTGCGACGACAAATTGGGCTCCGGGTGATGGGTGCGCTTGACCTCGGAGTGTGTGGTTCGTGAGTAAGTTAGACGCCATGTGGCTACTGTGTTGTGGCGACTGGCAAGATCGGTGAACCTCAATTCAGCTGCTTTGTGAGAAATGTTGTGTAATTGCGATCCATGGGAGGATGTGGCCACACAAAGCTGAATAGATTGACCCCCTAGTTTGGCAAGAGATTTTGGTGTGGCAGAATGATTTAGAGCTGGAGGGATGGTGGAACAGAGGAAAAGTTGTGTGACTAATGGTGGAGTCCAGTTCACCGCTCGTGCCCTAGGGGATAGGTGGTGGGGTATGGATGTAGGGTGGCTGTGACAGCCTAGAGTGAGGTATGGATGGTGGAGTTTAGGGAAAAGATATCCTTTGCAGATGGAAAGGAAGTTGCGTTGTAGTTATAAGACTTTTGGTCAACGACTTCATGGACTTGCTGTATGGGTGAGATGACCAGACAGTGTGTGTGTCTGAGCGAAATGATTCCTTTTGGGCGAGTTCTCTGAGGAGGACAGATCGAGCAGCAATGATGAGACACGCGGTTGTGTTGTATGCGTTGTGGATATTATAGTTGCGATTGACACAAAGGACTTGGCATCCGGACCTGAGGACTTGATGCATGATGTTCGGTGGTTCGCGCCCTACGGGTTTTCCCTGCTGGTGTCCTACAGGGGCCGGTGCTCGTGTAGGGTCATCGGTTTGCCTGCGTTTGCCGTGTCTCGGGTATTTTCACCAGGCTGCCCTTTGTCGTCTTCTGGCGGGGGGGGTGGGTGTTGTTTGGTGGCCGCTTGGGGTTGTGCGGGGGTTGTGGCGAATAGTGTGTGGTTTCTTGCTTTAATGGTTTCCATTTTTTATTCATTCTCCCGAAGAAAACTATCTCTCATTTCCGTTTTACTCTCATCATCCCGTCCTCCCCTTCGCAACCTCCCGCTTTAGTTCCCCCCTGCTATGCCGCTGCGAGGCCCGCTTTGCCACGCTACTGGGTCCCCCCTTCTTCTACTCTCCCGTTTTCTGCCCCTGTCGCCTACGCCTCGTTCCTCCTGTGACCCTGGGTCGGCCCTTTCCTCGTGTATCTTCTTTTCCCTTCCGTTCCTTCCCTCTCTTTGCCTCGCTCGCGTTCCCCGCAGCATCCCCCCTTATCCCGTCTCAGCCACGGTGCTCTCATTGTAAGCCCCGGGCAGTTCGCCCCGTACTCCCCGCGCCTTGCGGACGTCCTTTCCCCTTTCTTTTCACCTTGTGTCTACAACAAGACAAGTGCGGGTCTTCCGATGTTAGTCACTGTGCCAGTATAGAGCTATCACAACGGTGTCCTTACGATTAGTGCTCGTGACTCTTGGGAGGAGGGGGGAGGGACGCTTCCAAGGACGACATGGAGAAAGCAACTTGGAGGATTAGATTTATTAGGGTGGTTTTTCGTTATGTATGATTCAATTGCCTCGCTTTCCTCCTTTGTGCTCAAAAAAAAAATAAGAAAGGAGTAAGGGCGGGTGTTGCCGGCGAATGTGATGTGAATCCCGGCCATCCACCCCCATTTTACGGGATAAAACCGGATTTAAAAAAACTTGGTTTTGTTAAAGTAGTAAGAAAAGTAGATTTTTTGGTAAAATTAATATTGGGATTTTTTTCGCGTTAAACCAAATACGTTTTAGTAAATGAGAAAAATTGGTAGCTTTTCTTCGACAATTTTGACAACTTCCGGTAAAATCTAGGGGGGGGGGGATATTTAGAGATCATTGCCATGGACCTCTTTAAAAACAACTAAACCAAAGTATCGGAAAAAGATGTATTTAAATGACGTTAGATTGTCCTACTAAACCTTTTTAGGAGTGACATTGACGAAAAGGGTATGCGACGAGGATATGTGAAGGCAAGAGGGTAAAGAGTGGGGAGAACCGCTGTCCACGCCACTTTTGTCTTTGGTCTCGTTCCCGCCCTTTCTCCTTCCCTTCACTGCCCCAACCCGCGCCAGTTGAAAGGACACAATCCCACTTGGGCCACCACTCGCGTCCGTTGTCTTCCGCCCCGACAACAACACACAAAACCACACATTCGGTGCGGGGATTGGCGGTCGACTGTAATAACCTATGCGGGCGCTACACTAAAACCATGTTACTCACCTACATAGTGACTGCATCATTACACACGCAGAGCCCACCACACCGGTAATAAGGCGCCCTTACCCCCTCTCTTACAAGTCGCAACCGCTGGTTCGTCGTGGCACCCGACGTTCGTTGCGTACCATCCGCACTGAACATTGACAATACATATAACTGTGTGTGGTGAACGGGGGTTGCATCCATTTGCTAGACTTCAGATCCGAGTCTTAAATACCTGCTTTTTGCGTCGAGAAACTTACATCTTTGAACTATGTTGTGCTTTTAGACGGTCTCTTAACATTCATTAAGCCTACAGTTTTGTCCTTTGGGGTTAAAGTTCAAGAATTTTGTAATAAAAGGACACCCCGTAGTAGGTTTGCAACGGGCTTAGGTTTGCACCTTTATATGCATTAATTTATAACATAAATTATTTATGTAAGGGTGCAACTGTTCTCGATTTATATATTTACTATTAAAACCAAATCGTTTGACGGAAAATGATGGTATATAGTTGCATCTGCAATACATAGGCGAGAAAGCGGGGTGGTGGGGTCTGGAGGTCTCCCCTCCTAAAGCTGAATTTGTGAAGAGTCATGTGACTCGTGTTAAATGCACCTTTCCCCGCAGCCATTGCTACAATATCTTCAGTAAACAAAACGTTTTTTTTTCAGATAGGACCTGCTTTTACTGCAATAAATTATCTGATAATATGTATTAGCATAATCCTACCGACTACACCCTTCGGCCTATACGTTACTGCAATAAAATTTAATTGCAATAATAAGTATTAGCATATTTAACCAACCGACCCACTTCGGCCTACGTATTTATTGAAATAACAGTTAGTATTAGCAAATTCCTAGGCCCTATAGCCTTTTTTACACATCACTGTAAACGTAAGTTGTTTAGATTTTTTCACAGTTTTTCAAAAAAGCGCCTAGACGCGTTCACAAAACAGCAAACCAAAAAGGTGGGGATTTACTTAGACCTATACTTACCCTATAAATCACTAAAAGGACATTGCAATCCAGCAGCGTTTCTCCATTTCAAATCAGAGGCATGAGAACTCTAACGGGTGAACGCCTAACAGCTTTTTAAAACACTGTTAATGTTTACAAAGGCATTTAGAAGCTAACACTGATATGTAGACGTATAGCACCATCTATTCCTACGAACTCATGATAAGTGACATTGTATATTCTGCGTATATTCAGTATACTAAATAGATCGCACATTAACCGCTGACTACTTCTATATATGATAAGCGCTATTAAAATATTCCAATTAGATTATTGAGTATTACGTTAATAGCACCCCAAACACACAAACGTATTTTTTCAAAATTTACTCCTGATTAGGCTAAAGTTAGGAAATTGGTGTTTGTCGTTAACTTTTCCACAAGACATTAAATTTGACATGTTTAAGGTGCCCCACCTGATCACAACATACATTTTCTGTATTTTATTATACAGAAAGCCATCACCACCTATCTTCATTCCAAAATTTCATTTGAATCCGACACATCATTTTAACGTGAGCAGTATAATTGTGAATATACAGATTACTGGATATACAAATAATTTTACCGTGAACAAGACATATTATTGCTTGTAGCATTATAATGGGATTGAGTTCAACCAAAATGGTTTTTGTTAAAAGCAAAATCTTGGCTTTGATGGGGTGAGTGGAGGGGTCGAGGCTGATGATCGGGTGGTACCCCTTAAAGGCCGACTCAGAGATTCCCGAGGAGGGCGCCCTCAATTTTCAAACAAATTGTTTTTTTTTGCATATTCGTAAAGCTTGTCCATATACTAAACACGTGTGAAATATCTAAGCTCAAATCGAAGTCCTCCATATAGAAAATCGCAACCTTTGTTATAAATTTTCCGGATCCGGAATTTAGTTATATACAGTATCCTAATGGCACTATATACTACACATAAATGTTTACTGCATGGAAACGAAAAATCCGATACATGTCAAACTTTGTAATTGGCATGTTTGGTGACCTTTTGGTTCAGTGACTATTTTCATAAATAAAAAAAAAATTGTATTTAAAAATCTCTGAGTCGGTGTCCTTTATGATTTTCTGTTTCATGTAGCAAGTCTTATTTTCCGTGGCCGGGCAGAACGTCCGGTCGAAGAAGTCCGGAGCATGTTTCTTCTTCTTCTTCATCTTTTTCGGCAGATTTCCCCCATTTTTTCACAAGATTCTACGCCCTTGCCACTCCTTACTCTAAGAAAAAAAATGCAAAAAAGAGGTGTTCAACCTTAGTTGGAAACATTAGATGGGAGCCATGATTTTCTCAGGGGATGAGGATTGAATTGAGCAAGAGGGATTTTTTTGGCAAATGTGAATCTTTTTGTGGTGGTGGGGTGGGAGGTTGGGCCAAGGGCACTTTTGCAAATAAACAACGGCCTTATCTTTACCAAATCTCATTGAAATCCGATTACTGCTCAAGCCAAATTGCAACAGCATGTTATGACCTTTTATAAATAAACTTTTGGGATATGTGGAGGAGGTTCGGACGCTTCTGTCGCCGCTCCTCCAAAGGTCCAGCTTTGAATCTTATTCCGTCTATTTTATAGCGAACAAACTCAATTTGGTTGACCGATTCATTAAACGAACTTTTTTTTTTTTTCGTTTGTCCGGCTTCCCCTTCCCCCTACCAGAAACATAACCTGAAATACACAAATTTTGATTTGCTTCACAGCCGAAACCCCTCAATTGTTCAGGGTCAACACTACGGACCGATCAATAAGGGAACCCAATGCGTGGTTGTTACTCCCTGGCAGATCGGTAAAAATGCAGATTTTGGGGTTTCATGCACTCGGAGAAACGAAGCATTTTCCCAGCCGAAATTCAGACCAAGACACTTCAAAATGCTCACCGTTCTGAAAATGTTTAGAATACATATTATTAAGAAGAATATACATATATTGTATGTAAAACTTTATAAGTAAAATACATCTAAAATCACAAAATATGTAAAAATCTGAAAATGTCGACTGTTACATACTATATCAAAGAGATTATGCCAGTTTTTACTATTTTAGTTTGGTAGATTCATTGGCTAAATTATTGAAAAAGAAACGAAATCGATGCTTCTTTAATTGATAGGTTATATGCCTATTTTTCTGCAAATACGTTCATACCTAATTTCGTATGAATATTGTATGCAAATTACCTATATCTATTGTTTTTTCTACATGAGCAAATTCGTGCAGATTTCACTTCCAATAACTTCAAACACTATATTTTCGATATAACACAAAATTTTGATGTTGTGGGCAATTGCCCCTTGTTTGTTAAATAAGCCTCTTTTCAGGGTCTCCCGCTTGGCCCATCATCACTATTTGTGTATATCGGCATAATGCTGCCCTCTATACCCCGTAGGAACTTATCTCTGACATTTCCAGTGTTAGCAAGATTACCAATCAAGATGGAAAGCCAAAAAAATACATGACTGCTTTTTAAGATCTTTAAAAACTACGAATTGTCTATATTCATAATCATGCTTGGCCGTCATTTTGAATTTTAAGTATGTTTTCAAAACAAATATCACCAGATACGAGTTATTAATTCTCAAAGACATACATCTCGTACTTTAATTTAACTTATAATCATTGGGTGTTTGAACTAATACAATACAGATGTATCGTAATTTAGAGGTTTCAATATGGTAAAAAGGCAGCCACATTAATTGACCCCAGCTGTAACCTTTTTGCATGTTAAAGGAAATAATGTCAAGATTTTTGTCAAGCTCATTTTGCCCTTACATTCATAAATATTATTTCATACATCACGAATTCCCAAAAGATAATAAATTTGATGCAAATTTAACAAAATATATGCATTTTAATTTTGTTTTTTTGACATACCAAGAAAACGGGCGGATTTTTCGCCCCGGCTTCATTGATCAAAAGCGCCCAATTTTGGCTCTCCGCGTGACGTCAAAGTGATGACCAAAACATCGTGTTGACTAGAATTGTTATTGCGACACTGTAATATTGATGGAAATTAATGAAATTATAATAAAATTAGAAAAATAAGTTACAGATTACATATTTTGTTTCATTGCGTTGTGTTTTAATTATTATTATTGGCACCACTGCGATATGATGGTCACAACGACGTAAATTATGGATGTATCACTTTGACGTCACCAATGGATTGTCGGAATCGTTTTCTCGAGTAAGCTAATGGGCGAAAATTAAAAGGGCAAAATACTCACAAATGTGGACAATTTTCAACTTTCATGTTGATTTATAATGTAATCTAACTTACTTAACTTTCCATTCATAATACCAATTTTCCAAATATCAAATCATGACATATTTCCTTTAAGAACAAAATTCCAATAAGAATGTAATGGTGTAAATCTTATCCCTACCTTAATTTACACCTTATAATACTAATAATAATTATTAGTTGATGTAACTACATATAATACACATATATGTAGGTTTTACTATTTTTAAAGGGGCGTAATTGTCGCCATCTTGAATTTTGAAAATGTCCATTATAGAGAAATGCCAATAAGGGTTTCTAGTGTGATCAATACATGTATCACATACGTGTAAAAGCAATAAGCCATGCATATCGACCTGGGACAAGCTCTAAACTGCAAATGAGCAGAACCCTTGACGTGTCCGGATGCGTTGGAATGCATTCTAGAGGTGTTGCAAACATATTTTAGGTGGTTCAAGCATGTATTCAAGTAAGCGTAAATGTAATACCTATAGGTGTTTAAGATCAGTTTAAATGATTCCAAGCATATTTGACTTTTGAGCAGCCATCGTGGATTTTTGTGTAATGTCAATAACGGATGAAATTACAAAAATACCAACACTTTCTCGTGCTTAAAACAGCGGGTAACCGAGCATATTTGTCCTACGAAATACTTAAGAGGATTTTTATGATTTGGACATGGTAGCACCCATATTGGATTTTAAAAAATGCCACTGTAATAAATTTTGCACACCCCCAAAATTATGGCTTATGTCCTATTGAACTAAAATCTATCATCCTTAGGCTGGGCCCTAAACTGCCACTGCCAAACGGGAGCTGTTAGTGGAAGTCCATACTGTACGTATACAAATACGATTGCTTAGCTTGCAGATCACTTGCACTTTGCATCCATTGTGCGTGTGAAGATTGTGTAGCACGTGTGTAATGTGTGGGCCAGTATGTGTCACTAAAAAATGTTAGTGGCACTATCAGTGGTTCATCGGAACGAGTCCAAACTATTGAAATTTTGGCAGGAATAGCTTAAAAGTTGTTAAGTCTGTAGAATTCTCAAAAATTACGCTTATCCAACTGAAGAATTGGCAAAAAGTGTTGTAGTAAGTGTCCGTACGCTGTAATGACAAATATATCCGATTTTGTCCTTATTAGGTTGCTTCTGGCATTATCATTGTAGGAATATGTTAAGGGTACATGTATTTGTTACAGGACTGAACAAAATATGAGTCTTTGTGAGCTTTTGGTTTAGTAAATCACTGATAGTGCTTTAAGCGCGAAGCAGAGAACTGCGAAATTCTAGTTACTGTTGGTTGGCGTTGCCTAGACCTTTCCTCACGTGTGATTAAATTTCACGCTAAATTCCTTCAGGAAGTGGTTTTCTTGGGTCTTTGGACCCTTGGGAATGAAAACCCTTGGTCACTGACAGTGTTCAAAACTAAATTTATATGTGGTGTGTTGCTATGGTAATAATTGTTTGGGGACCGGCTGCCCATATTCAAATGTTTACTAAAATATCCTCGGACATGGTACAGTGATCAAACAATCAACACTCAACAAATTATTTGAACTTTAACATCGCACAGTGTATAACAATAACATAAACACTATTATCGTTGTACGCCTTGAGCTTAGTGTTCATTGGTAATGTGAGACCATAAATATTGTATTTCTTGACTTTATGTGTGTGCGTTGTTAGAACAATGAACCCCATTAACCCCGTACCATCAAGATCACGACAAATAAGGAAATCCACGCTAAAATAATTTGTTTTTTGATTTTGGGGACAAAAGTTATGGAAATAATAAGCCATTAACTAAAAAAACAACAACATGTGTTTGAAACTTTCCAGAAACTGACAAACATTGTAATCTTCTACAAATACGCTATATGTCATGGATAAACATAATTGTTAAAAAGCAACATACTAAGGATTGGCTAATTTTGCTTAAAATATGATTAAACAGTTGTAATTTACAAAGGACCATTTGTGTTCACATTTTGAAATTGTACTCGAAACTTTTCCCCCATCCCCAAGAAAATGACATAGCTGAGACATAAAGTGAAATCATTCAGAAAATTGTATTATCCAAAAAAGGGGTTATCTAGCAGGCTCTAATTTAAAAAACTCTTATTCAAACTTCTAGTATGTGAGTGCCTGCTAGACTGCCTAAAATCAAGGGTCCAGTCCTCTTAATTTCCTGATTTTGGGGGAAGAATTGTATTTTCTTCAAGGTCATTGTAGTGGTTAAATGAAGGTTACAAAACTAAGATTTAAAAGGTGACAATATGTTTATTAATCAGTACGGGGAATAGCGTGATAATCTGACAAAGAATATATTGGACGTGACTCAAAGAGCTGGATTAAAAAGCGATTCATTTGGAAATGCTATACATTATCCTTGGTCTTCAGCACAACGAAGTTGAAAACGCTGCATTTGAGGCATTAATAGAGGTATAAAAGACTTACAAGCTTGCAGGCAGCTGCTGTTTGCGATACTGGCGGCAAACCAAAGGAAGAGCTGCTACAAGATGCGGTAATCAACGCTTGAAGAGTGTAGATTGAATAAAGCAACGAAATTCCTACCAGGAGAGTGGAAAATGGGTAGGATTGTTTCTTTAGAAGTTTTAGAAATCTTAAACACTGCCATTAATGCAAGTGACATGAAGAATACAATGTTACTAACAATGCTCTGGTGTTTATACTCCGCGAGTTGCAATGATTGTAAACTCGATAGGTCTGATTACTTTAAACTGGACATTATAATAATTATGTAACTGAATTTACAGCAAAGTGTAGCTAGATAATAACATACAGTACACAAGGCAATTCTGTCATTTTTCTTATTTCCAGAGGTTAGGATGACTTGGATGTTGGTTTGGAATTAGCCTAAGTGCAGCTATTTTGCAAAATACAAATAATCCTATCATCAACAAAAACATGCCAGGACCATGATGTGGTAATTCCGACAACAAAAAAATAAATAAAAAAAAGAAACAAAAAAACTAAAAAATTAAAAAAAAAAAAAAAAAAAAAACAACTCAGTTTGGATGGTTGTATTGAGGGCATTGAAACCACTCTTGTAAAATCTGTTAGGAATGTCAAATATATTCACACCAAAATCTGATTCCCAGTAGCATTTAGAGTTTTGGGGAAGTTCCCAAATTTGAAAGTTCTGATCATGTGGTTGCGGTAAATTTTTTGTAACTTCAGACTTTGCAGAATCGGTACCTTGTTGATACCTGCTAAGGTACCTATTTGGTATGTATAAAAATATCGATTTCTTGGGGCTGTTTTGACCAGTCAAGAATAAATGCCATCAAACGTTGTCAAACAAAGGAACTCATTTAATTGTTCATTGCTGCTGCTTATATTATGGCGTTCTAAGGTATGTGTAAGAAATCTGTGAGAGGAAATATTTTTCTACCCGTTGCAGTAGGAACGCACGTGGCATTACTTCCGGTAAATTTTTACAGGGACGGACCCCTAGACGTCACAAACTTTAAATACAAGCGCTCCGATTTGCGAGTGCGAGTCCTCGAAGAAAAAATAAAAAATCGAACTGATATTGAAATTTTCGTTCCAATTTATGTAACCTACCACGCATATAAGATACTAAACTTTGAATTCCAGTAGAAATTGGTACCGGTAGAGATATGTGAATTCCGTGCGAGAAAATTAAAGCTAAACACGCCCAAAAATACGTACCAAAATGGGCGAAAGTCAGAGTACAAAAACTGACTAACAAGAACATATTAGGCCCATAGAATTTACCATCTACGAAAAATGCTCCAGAGTTAGATCTTGATTTCATTTTAGTTGTATAAAAAAAAATCGTGAATTATGGCATGCTTAGACGGCCATTAGAATGTTGTTGTTTTCGATCTGCAAGGGTTTGTATGGTGGACAGACAAGCAAGCATGACGCTAGTAGATACGCACCTCGTGCAGAAATGTGTTTAGCGCTAGAAGAAAACCGAGTTTTATTGTGTCTCTTGGAAACTTTCAGAAGGAAAAAGTAGGTGGTTAAGTTGTTGGTAATATATGGGGAAATGGTCTCGTTTTGCAGAAAGAAATGCACTCTAAAAGATAAGAAAAAAAGGTAATCATGATGAATGACGGTGCATTGAAATCCCCAAGCTTTCTAGTGAAAAAACAATCAATCAAGTCAATACG
>JAMKCH010051595.1:0-11035 GCA_023653785.1 Ophioderma brevispina
ACTGTATGTGCACCCCGTCTCCGATGCCGACATCTCAGGTAGAGTCTGCCTTTCACTTCCTTATCTTTCATGTAAACATGGTCGTCGAAAACATGAACCGAAGCCAATCATCGCATCGCCTTTACCTGCACAATTACGAACATTAACCAATCACAATTAAGCACCCATGGACCGTGACACTCACACGGCGGCAACGTCAGTGCTATGGCGGCACCGTCAGATGTATTTACACCCGCCGAATTCAATAGGCAATTAGCAAGTTTCTTAAATCCACTTAAAAGGATATTCCCTGGGGATTATACTTCGGTCTTCTTACGTTCGGTCTTGCAGAGGGTCCCCATTCTAGGTACTCAATTCTGGATTTAATTTGTAGAGGAACTATTGATTAAAATCAGAATTGCCACTCTTCATGCTTCATTTGATATGGGCAAATGAACCATGAAAAACTCTCACTGTATGCATAAATTGTGTATTTCGTCACTGTTTGGATGTAGGAACAGGGCGCTGATTAAGCTGCTGCCATTTGTAAAGTTGCTTTGTCTCTGTCGTAATTTGTTCATTGATCTTTAAGGCACTTTGTTCTTCGTAGAGCGCCATATAAATGCTTGTTATTATTATTATAAAAATGGCTAAAGTAAAAAAGGTCAATTTCCATATGTACAGGGGTCAAAATAAGAAGTTGCTCCAATTATGGTAAAAAATGAAACCAATTGTTCATCTAGCTTAATGTAGCTTAATAAGGAATAGTTTGTAGCATCTGCAATGCATAGTTATCATGTTGTGTCAAAATAGGTCATGGGGTAACATAATCCGATTGGCGTTGACCTTCTTTGGCCCTTATCTCCGTAAGTAAACATTGAACATAACCAAAACTATACTTTTTGGGAATCCTCTTTCCTCAGGCAATAATTTGCAAGTATTTAAATTATAATCAGAGTAACTTTCAATGTTGACCCCTGTAGAAATTGAGATTGACCTTTTTTACCGTTTTAGTCATTTTTACCCTAAAACTCCAAAACCAATAGTCGTAAGTGGTACAATCTATACATTTTTGGAATCCTTATGACTAGACAATATGGAAATTGTTTTAAAGGTGCGACGAGAGATTTTTGAGGCACCCGAATAGTGGGTCATAATAGTAATGTCATATAGACTACACACTCAATAGATGTCTTAGTTTGTAGTGGCTACAGAAATGTCTTAAAAGAGAGAAAAAAAGTGATTCTGATTTGCTTATATCTCATTTGCTCCTGTACGAAATTTCAAAATTTTTGTAACAAAGAAACATTTCTCAGCTTAATCCTTTCAGATGGGGATATTTTTGATGGAAAGCTTTACACCAGGGCAAAAATCAGGAATTTTGATTTTTTAAGGGACACCTGATATTTGAAGTCTCTTGTTGCACCTTTAACATGTTTGGTGTAGTTTGAAAGTTTGACCCCTGTGTAACCTTAATTTGGCTCCTTTTGAAAAAAAGTGACACTACAATTTGAGACCACTAATTACCTTGCATTGATATAGAGGGTCCATGTAACTACTAAAGATGTCAAACCTTAGATGTAGGCGGGCATGAGCGAACTCCTTGAATAAGTACCCTATGATATTCTGCTCTTGCTCTATTAAGGCAGTTATTTCAGACTCGCCCTGTTAAACCTCTTGAATGGACTGATAGGATGTAAAATATCTTTGCAGAAAATGGAAACTCCACTCCACCATTTAGCAGCTCAAAATGTTGGAAGCAATGCAATTGATTATCTTGTGAGTGACAATGCATTTGTGAATGCCAAAGATATTGTAAGTAACTAATTACAATTCAAACAATAGCTTAAAGGCACTATCAGTGATTTGCTAGATCAGAAAATGGAAAAAGTCATCAAAATATCAGGTTTTTGTATGTCTGTAACAAGTACCGTATCCTAACATACCCTGCAAATGATAAGACTGGGAGCAATCTAATAAGGACAAAATTGGAATTTTAATCATTACTGTCCATACGGACATTTACTACAACTCGTAATTGAATGACGGTTTGTGTCTTGGTTTTAAAACTGCCATTTTCTTCCTTTTCTGTCAATTCTTCAGTTGTAAAAAGTAACTTATGAGAATCCTACAGACTTATCCTTCACTTTTAAGCTATTCCTGCATATTTCTAATATTTTGACTCTTTGGGACAAATCACTGATAGTGTCTTTAATTGTTTTGAAATATTTTATGCAAAAAATATTTTTGGAGGAAAGTGTGAATTGTTTATGGGTAATGGACAATTTTGGTAAGTACAAGGTAATATTTCATTAAGAGTAGGTCATGATTAATGCCAGAGTTATTAGGTCTTAAAGAAAATGTGGTTTTTTAATGTTTGTCTTGTAAAATGTTTGATATATAAGTAACCATGGTGACACAATATGGCACAATTGTGTTGAGGTAAATTCTATTACCTTTCCTCAGTGTAAATCAGAGACACATTCGCAAATAACATGTTTCACAGATTTTGATGACAAAATAAAAGGCACTATCCATTAATAATTTTCAATGTATGTGTAATTATATACTATATAGATCCCTGTCATCAACTAGCTTCAAGAATTGAACTAAAAAGATTTATACCCTGTGAAGACCGGGCATAGTTCATAAACCATGACCGGGACACCTCTTCCCGGTGCAAAAGTCTGTCGTATGGACTATCCACCCGTATTATGAGTGTACATAATTAAGCTGGTGTCAGATTATAGAGATGGATATGTGACTGAAGCAGACCATTGCATTTTGTTTACCTATACTGTGCTCTATGTCAGGTACAAACAAGGGTAAGGAAATGGCTGAATTGAAACATCAGTAGTCACGCTTTGAGCTTTTAGTTGAAGAACTGAATAGATGCACCTGATTGGGCTAATACTAAATGGCAGGTAAAGTACACCATGAAGATATTCGAGGATTATTTAACACCGCCATCACTGGTGACAGCCAATCTGCAGACCGTGGAAAAGTTGCCAAATTCGGAGCTCAATTATCAAGTCAATGAATTGCAATGGAAATTGTACACATCTTGCAGAAAAAAAATTTGGACTCCAATGTCACTTCCTCAACACAAGAAAGGTTGATTGCTAATTCTTTACTAGTTTTGGCCCCTGAAGAAGTTAAACAAAATTGTTGTTAAACCATGCATGCCAGGCATGGCATGCCATGGCCTACACATATTAGGCCTATGTTAGCATCCTGGCTTAGCATGTTCTTTTAACCAATCAGATGACAAGAATATATATATTCGGTATATAAAACAAATATTGACTGCTTTTTGTTCAGGGCATGGTTAAAACTATAGCCCCTCGGTGATGTTAAAACCCATACTGTGCCTCGGCTTACGCCTCGGGAGATAGTATGGTTTCGACATCCCCTTGGGCCTATAGTTTCAACCATGCCCCTCATAGCAGTCAATATTTGTATACTATATAATCATGAACAGATGATCCTGTAACAAGCATTTGCATTATCCAGATTATTTGTGATGTTTACCAGCGTACTCAGCTGGTGTGCGGAGGCAACGCCAGCACTTCGGGGCTTGCCAAAAAAAAAAAAATACAAAATCAGCCTATTTTTTTTCTAATCAGGGGTCCCCTCACACCAACTGCACCCTAAGGTTCAGCCTGGCTTGGATACGCCCTTGAAATTAAAAAAGACCAAAGATCAAAAGTGCAAAAGACATGACCTTTCATTGGAATTACTTCAATATGATATAATTGATCAATTTGTAAAGCAGATAGTTATGCAAATAAATGAGCAGAAATCACTGATAGTGGCTTTGAGAGTTTTTAAGATGTGCGAAATAATATCAGTGCAATATAAATCTTTTAAAGAATTAATTCATTTCTTAACATAAGTTAATATACATAACCGACCCTCAAAGTAACATGCATGACCCAAATGTGTTCAAAAAGAATGTTCAGTTTTCTCAGAAACTGTATTGTGTGAGATACAACAGTAGGTGATATGTGTCAGGGGTGGCGCCAGGGTAAAATCATAGGAGGGGTGAAACATCATGGGGGGGGGGGCAAAACAGTACAAAATTAATCATATAGGTTAAAAAACCCTCATTTTTATGCAATTTATTGCTTAACATCCCTGATTTTCCTGAATTTTGAAATTCTCAGGGGGCAGCTTGCCACTATGTACATAAAACTATATTTGAATCTTTAATTGGTCTTTACAATTTCAGAATTTTTTGCAACCAGATCATGATGGTGCATTTTACATGCGATCAACAACTAGACTTCTTCATGACATACTGTATTTTCCTCCCTGGCACATATATCACGCTATATAACAAAAAAGCAGAGGATAAATTCCCGAGTTTTATTTATTTTTCATGTTTTATGTTTGAGTTATGATTTTTCATCTGAAATCAATGTATTGCCTCTGAAAAGTTATAAATATTCCCTGATTTACTGTGAATTTAAGATAGGCATATTTCAGACAACATATATGTTGCAACATCAGAATTTAAAGTAACCATCTGTTTTTTTTATAATGCATTCAGGATGGTAATACTCCATTGCACATAGCCCTGAAACAGAATTGTCAATCAAATGCACTGGATCTTATAAAGGCTGGAGCAGACATTCATGGATGCAATGAGGTAATTAGCATGTTCATTGAAAATTACTCCCAATTCCAGAAAATGGAAGCTTTTTGTAATTAAAAAAATTGCCAGATGAAACTTAGCTCCTTCCTAATCCTTCATGGCAACCTGAGAGTAAAGTTTTCTATTTATTTTAAAGGTGCTTATAATGCATTTTAATTTTGGCATCCTAAAACAATCAAGCCAAAAGACTTCAACAAATTCTGCTTCATAAACAAAGAAAAAATTATTAAAAGTAAAAATAAGAGTAATATTTTAGCCTATTCTCAAGATTTTTAGACTTGTCCAAAGTCTGTGAATTTAGTGAATGAGAGTGATTGGATCAATTTTTCCTAACATTGACCAAAGACTGAATTTTAACTTTTACTGCTAGTTAGGTCCAAAGATCAAAAGGAGTAAGATCGGGATATGGGCCAATCTTCAAAAAAGTAAACCTTTTTGATAAAAAATGAAGTTAATGGTATTGCAAATTCTTTTCTTCTTTACATTATCACATTAATCATCCTTTCAAGTTTCCAGCATGATATTTTTAGTTCAGTTCAGTTATTTATTATTTTCTCACTCACATATACATATTATAAAATAATATCAGATGATAGTAATCTGTAACCCCACTTTGCCAAATTGATTGCAGTTGGACATGTCAGCATGTTGAGAGTCGGATGGATAATTGCGGAGAGGACAATCAACAAGCTGTTACATCCAGCAATCAAGTTGACAGAACCAAATAATACATGCTTGTATTACATATTCTTATTACAATGAAAAGAACATAATTCAACGAAGAACATAATTCAACACAGAACAATTTAAACAATATGTTCAACTCAAACACCCTCATTTGCATAAATGAACATCTTTAATATTTTGGGGTAAAAAAGTGAGATTATTACACCATTTTGCTTCTTTAGTTTTATATTAAATAGCTTTTCATTTTTGTATGAAATACTGTCTAAAGTATTGCACGGACTTCCAATTTTCAAAATTATGTGAAAAAATACAAATTTATAGGAAATAGACAAGTAATTAACAGAGAATTTTAATTGACTTTGGTATGTCACACATGTGACCAAAAATACAAAGAAGTTTTTATTACTAGAAAACCACTGTCTCGGTAATGTTCATATTTCATGTCAAAAGCCAGTTTATATGTACCTTCCGTTATACAAAATAAATGGTTTAGATCTTTCCTCTTTCAAAAGTTAATGATGTGCTAATTACTGTCACACACATGTGACTGGCACTCACCATTTTAGTATTTGAAGGACATAAATTTCTGGTCATATTGAAGAAAGTAGCAGTGTTAACTTTTATTATCAGTTAAAATATAAATATGATCAGTTTAAACAAGAAAACAACAATTAATTTTAATAAAGACTGGTTTAAACTTGATTTCCATATGTCTTTTTAAAGTTTTGGGTGAAGTTGCCAAATTTAGCAGACTTGCACTATTTCAACACAGGAAATCTGCAATTTATATCACTTAGTACGGTAACGTGTGTGACATTGGTGGTTACGTGTGTGACATTTCCACTAACTTATAACACAAAATTGTTCACCATTGTTAATGTGCACCAAAAATGAAGTTGTCATAAAATTTTGTGTATTTCCATATTCTCTACTATTTCAAACACTCTTATCACAGTGTCATCACACACTTTTATCAGTGTCATCAGAATCAGAATGTCTAGTGTAACAACAATTTTTTTGGCAAAGAATATACTAATTCCTTCATGTTTGATATTGATGTCATTTTATATAAATATAGCTGTTGCTATGTAGTTGTAAACAAAAATCAAACTTAAGTAATAATATTACATTTGAAATGAGCGTGGAAGCGGCCAAACAATATTGGGGCATTATGTGAGAAAAAAATGTCTTTATTTGATGGATGTTAGTATTTTTCGCATTATTGGAGGAAGAGTGGCCCTCAAAGGTTAAGCTTACAAATTGAATTAAGGGGTATTAATGCAATTTTCAGAATTTCCTTTGATTTTTGGATGGGAGTGTATTTTTTTTTGCATCTTTTGAGGAAGAACACCCTCAAAGGGTTAAGCTTACAATTGAATTAAGGGGAAAATATGGTAATTTTTCACAATATTTCTGAAATTTTATCTTTTGATTTTAAGCAATTGAATGTATATCCTCAGAAACTTGGTGGGTGGGGGTGTAGCTTGGGGCGAGCAAGGATCATTCAGAAGGGCTTCAAAAAATAGTTGAGAATTGGAGTTTATCTTGCTTGCACATTTTTTTTTGGGACGGCCTCGTTACTCATGCAAGTTGCACTCGTGGTGCGCTGCTTTTTTTTGGTTCCAGCTATGCGCAAAGCAGGCAAGGACTTGCCAGTTGCATTGGTAATGGCTAGTAAACTATACCTGTGCTTGGTAAAGCTCGAACAAAGTTTTGGTGTATCGCAAACAGAATGAATTTTTGTAGTTAAGATCTTAATATTGAGATCCCGATAATAATTCAAAACTGCTGCTGGAAACGACCTCCAATATGAAATATCCAGGATGGCACCATGTCCGTGTTTTTTTTACGCTCATCCATTATTGTTCCATTGGTGTCAGGGAAGTCCAAGTTAGAGGTCATTTTTGTGAGGTGGCACTAATTTTCTTCGGCAATTGACGGACAGAAAATTTGGCATTTCAGTGTCTGCCGTGAATTACAAAGGGGATCCCGATTCCAATTACAAATCAACTTTCTTTTATGAAATACCCCTTTTGAGCATTACCATTCATCACAGGTATAGTTATAGACAACTACCAACAACTACCAATACCTTGTGTGTGTGGTGCTGGCCATCTCCAGGGAAAGATTAATAATACTCTATCTTGTCTACCTGGAGAACTAAGTAGTTAAAATTTCCAAACTAACAAATATAAATTTGTATAGGTAAATATACGTTCTGATGCTATCCGTAGGAAGCGCTGACGCCTTTCGAACCTAATACCTATAATGATTCTATCGCTCCTCTCCCACCCCTGCTTGTGCGCAGTTGGTTAGAGCGCCGTCACTAGTATACGGAGGTTGCCGGTCGAATCTGGCCAAGCGCTTATGAGTTTTTTCAACACTTGTGTTTGCACTGGCCTCCTCCAGGGAAAATTATAAAACCTATCTTGTCTACCTGGCGAACTAAATAGTGAAAATTTCAAAACCAATATAAATTGTATAGTCAATTACCGTTCTGATTCTACCCGCTAGGAAAGCGACGGACCACCTTTCGACCTAACACCTATAGATGATATCTATCGCTCCTCTCCCAACCTCGATTTGTGGCTCAGTGGTAGAGCGCCGTCCTAGTAATACGGAGGTTGCCGTTCGAAAGCTGGCTCAAGCGCTTATGGGTTTTTTCACAACACATTGTGTGGTGCACTGGCCATTCTCCAGGGAAAGATTTATAAAACCTATCCTTGTCTACCTGGAGAAACTAGTAGTTTAAATTTCCAACAACTATAAATTGTATATATATACCGTTCTGATGCCATATCCGCTAGGAAAGCGACGGACACCTTTCCGAACCTAACACCTTAGATGATATCTATCGCTCCTCTCCCACCCAGTCTGTGGCTCAGTTGGTTAGAGCGCCGTCACTAGTATACGGAGGTTGCCGGTTCGATCGAGTCTGGCCTAGTGCACATGGGTTTTTTCAACACTAGTGTTTGACCTGGCCATCTCCAGGGAAAGATTAATAAAAACCTATCCTTGTCCCCTGGAGAACTAAGTAGTTAAAATTTCACTCTGTAAAAAACTCAAATTTTTGAAATTGGGGGCACTCTTCCAAAAATGTGCTGTTTGCTTTTAATATTTCATCTTAACTGGAGATTAATTTTTTAGGACTGTTCCAGCTTTCATGATATTTTAGAGTTGGTGTAATTTTGGGGAGCTGGGTTGTTAGGAGTTATGGCCAATAATCTGAGACACTTGAAAACTTGTTGGTCCAGTTTCTGCAACACCGTTGAACATTGAAAATCACTTCAAGACATTCTCTATTGAAATTAAAATGAAAAAGCTAACAAAGTGCTGCTGCTTGTGAAACATTATAAATGTCACATTGCCAATAAAATACGCAGACCAATGGTAAATTCCATTCCAAACAGTCCTGTAGTTGTCTCGGCCTTACTCAAGGTTTCAGCAGACGGTAGAACCATAACATCACCTCTGTTGTAAGTAAACTGAGGCCTTTGAACAACAACATCTTCTTGCTTTATTGTTCTTTGGTTCAACACTGTTTCTTTCATGTGTTTCTCCCTGGCATTTGGAGGCAGTGGGGATGGGGGATGGGAAAATTTGGCCCTCCCTATCAGAGCATTATCTGCACATTTTCCTCCCCCCCCCAACAAGACGTGTGGCTGTCCCCTTAGTTCAGCTTTAACATTAATTTACCTGAATTTCATGATTGTCCCCTGAGAGTGGGTCCCCTTTCCCCCAATATATACATTTTATGGTGCTTTCAAACGGTTTTGAAAAAATAATTATTAGAGATTAGCCGATCATTATAATCCATTCACTAGATCTCTCGCTACAAAATTCTTTTGTTTGGACACTTAATCCCACAAGACGATACACACCTTGTACCTTTATTTCTTGAACTTCACAGGAATACTGTCCCAAATGGATTTTATCCTTTTGTGTTCAATATCGTCTGGTTAGGGTGCATCAAATTGAAAGGAATAAAAACTAATTCCCTTTGAACTGGTCCAAAAAAATTATTTTAATATCTCGCAAAATACCCAGTTTTATATTTTTTACTTTTTAGTTGTATAATATTTTGTGGTGGACTGTCTGTATCATGGTATCTATAAAATAATACTTAGGCAACTCTGTACTTTTAACCAGGGATATTTTAATCATGTGTTATCTTCTTTAGGCTAAGAGAGTCCCTTTGCACTAATCAGCCATGTTCAAGATAGTGGCATGTTCTATAATTTGGAGTACTCATTGGTGAAAAGTCTATCGAAGACGTAATATTTTTACAAGGTACTTCAAATAGGGAGTAACCATTCCACATATAGGAGAGTTGAATATAAGATGTCAAGGATGAGGTAACTATAAATATTTGGTTTGAATTGAGTTTTTACCTTTGATCCTTTATAGGTCACAGGAATAGTCACCATTTCGTTTTTTCTCCGCTTGTCACTACACACTGAGACATGCTTTACGTGTGATTTGAATCTACATGTTTTACTGACTTTTTTAACCTGTGGCCCCCTTAAAATTAAATGTGTTGCCATTGCTATCGGAACATTACATTGACTATTTTGAAATTTTAAAGCTTTTATCTGTAATATCAGAACAACTGCCAACTCAATAATATATGACATGGTTTCAGATTCGACCTAGGTTTTACGGCCAAAAGTGTAAAAATGTGAAGGTGCTATAACATGAACAAAATTGTTTTCAGGTTTTAAATTTTGCGTAGAATCCAAATCTGAAGTCTGAATCTCGCATTTTAGGGTATTGCGCAATGCTTTGAATCTTGCTTTGAAAAAATACCAATATTTTGCAGTTTGACAAAAATGATACTGTGGGAATGTGTTTTTGGGCATAATCGATTAACTTTCAACAATGTCGCCCGTTGTTGTTTTTTGTTGGCGGGTTCTTTGACAATTCCCATTTTAGGTAAATTTGGATTCCGCAAATTGATAAAAAAAAATCTCAAATTTTGACCAGGGAGGGTTGAAAAAAAAAATTAACACCGTAACGATTTGGGACTTGCTTTGGGCATAATCAATTAAATTTTCAGCCTATAGCTCATTAGTTTTCTCATACTTCCATTTATTGAAACACAATATTTTTTGCACGCACTGGAAAAATCAAGGGGTATGGGAATGTTTTTTGTATTTTGGATTATTCCCTAGACTAATGAACCAAGTTGATCAATTGAAGCTCATGAAATTGCATAAACTGTATACCCTTCTTTCCAGAGATGTGAATGTGCAAAGCAAAATTTTTGTTTGAAAGTGCTTAAATTTTGATTTTGTTTTGTCACGGGACATATCAAATTGGAATGGTTCTACAGTGCAAATTATGAACTATTTTTATAAAACAAATTACTTTAAAATCCTAAGTTAGTACCTTGAACTGATATATTAACAGTATAAAGGGTCATATATGTATATTGTAGACGCAAGTATCCAAGTTGGTAGGTGACAATTTTTGTCACCGAAAAGTGTGATTTTCGTACAAACTCTGCCACAAGCTATTTTGTATAGGAAAAAAGGTGTATGATACAGGTGGTTTCGATTAAAAATTCATAATCTACAAAATTTTTGCCGCATATAAAGACCAGCTTAAAAATTAAATATTGTTAGGTTTGCTCCGATATTTTTTTTACCTTTGCATAACCTAGGTCATTCCTGGGAAACCAGTCATATCTACTTCACTAATATCTTCTTTCAG
>JAMKCH010051596.1:0-10923 GCA_023653785.1 Ophioderma brevispina
ACACACACATGTTTGCATGTGCACAAAGCACATACATCAACTCACAGACAGACAGACACCAAATCTAGAATAAGGGTTTTCAGGATCAAACATAAGTTTTTTGTTTGAGGTTTTCTGGATGTCATTTTCCCTAGTGATCTACAAGCCATGGAGACAAACAATTGTTGCACATCAGATGTAGGCCACATCGCAAGATTTGCGACAAGTAGTTACACCTTGGCAACCATACCTGTGAAATAACACTGTGATTGGTTGAATATTTTATGCTGTGAATGCTAGGTACCTTGTTAGACAGGCAAACAGTGATATCAAACTGACGTTTCTTGGAAGATTGTGACTCAATCTTAAAATCTTGTCTATTCAAGCCAAAGTTGGGAATGATGAAGTTAATGTGAAGTCAGAAGTCGAGTGCTATTAACTATGCAAGAACATAGAAAGTAAAGAGGTCTGTAAACCTGCAATGAGTGCAACCAGGAAGTTGCTAAAGATAGGGGGATTTTTAAAGTATTTAAGCTAAATCTCTGATAATGTAGTGGTGAAAACAAATCGTATTTCATTATTGAAGACTAGGACTTTGGCCTGATTGATGATCACGTTGAGCTTAAATTGTGTCACAGGAGCACACAGTCATATCTTACAGTCAGATTTGTGGGATAGCCGACTTGTGAAGAATACCCCTGTGAAACAACAGTTAGTTAGCTCATAGACCAAAATGTACCACACGACTGAGGCTAGAAAATGCGCTAATTCCCAAATCGTGCGATGATGTCATCACAAGAACATACATATGGGCACGAAATCGCTGACCGGGCCAGCGACACCCTCATGGCTTGCCCTCCCTGGTCATGGGACTGGGACAGGGGCCCCGGGGACCCCTGGTTCGATTCCCACCCACAATGTGAAATCTTCTTTAGCTCCTATCCCTTTACCCCTTCCCTTCCTCCCGGGAGCAGGGTTAGTAACTTGAAAATGACATGCCATAGACGGGAATTTAAAGAAACTATATATATGTATCAGAAAAAACCTTTGTAACCCAGTTTATTGTAAACTTCATGTGGTATTGACTTATTTATTATGAATTCATGTAGAACTTTATGCGAATTGTTTTTATTTCTTTATTTTTAATATGGGGATTCATTACTAAAATGTTTGTAGGTCTTATCAAGAAATTCTCTTAAATATAATTATTTATTTTTAAAATTATCTAGATCTTGCAAAATTATAAGCAACAAGTCTTACGGTGTACATACCCTCAATTTGTAAGCATTTTCTGAACCATCGGTTAGTTCCAGCACACTCACATAAATATTTCCTCTTTTTTTGCAATATGTGCAGTAAAAGTAGAGCAGTCACTCTCCACATCTTATTAAATTTAATTCACCCAGACATTTGTTATAAACTAACAACTGAAACTCATCAAAAGCTTCACAAATTGTAAGTCTGGAGGCATTTTTACATGTATAGTGCTTAAAAGATTGTCGATTTGGCACATAACAAACGTATTAAAGATTTGACCAAATTGTAATTCACCCAAAAATATTCTAATGAATTTTATTTGAATAATTTAGACATATATTTCTCAGTTTCTGCAAAGACAATACCTTATATGGAGGACCGCTAAGATTGTGGACTACTTAGACTGTTTTTGAGCTGATTAACACTAAGGCTTTGACTAAGGTGTTTTTCAGTGCACCTTTGATTATTTTAAGAAAACTAGGAGCAGCATTGATATTAAAACATGTTCCTTCATAGGACTCAGTGCTCCTAATCCATGTTTTTTTTTTGTGAACTCTCTCCTGAAAACAATTTTGAAAGCATTTAGAGAAACATGGTATAATTTAATTATTCCACTTTGAAAAAGGGAAGGTAAACAAATTGTAATTCATGCTTTTTAGGGTCATTACCTGACCAACCTTAAAATGCAAGCCCCTGGCTTGAAAAGCAGAAGGATGATTTTGCGATGACATGCATGTCCGTATGCATGTTCCAGTTTGGTTAAATTTTGGTTAGGTTTTTGTTTTTCAGGTCTTTGAAAAGTTGAAGTCCGATTGAAACCAGACTTGGGGTTAAAGTGCAATAGGGGTTCCTTCATATGTGGATGATGTCAAAGGTCATGGACCAAGGTCAAGGTCATCTGAGCTCATGTTCCATACTGCCATCTTGCCAGGGGGGTCACGCAGTTTACTTGCTGTATTTTTGTGAGGTGAATTTCTCAAGTGGACGGTATGAGATTTTTCAGCTGGCTTTGCTTGCCAGGGTAGACCTGAAGGAGGTCGTAAGTACAATAGCTGCCATTTGTCAGAATTATCTTCAAACATACTATTATGCCAAGTCTTTGGTCAGTGGCTCTTGAAATGGTCCTTCAGGTGACTAGTCGCCTGAAGGACTATTTCAAGAGCCACTGACTCAAGGAAAAATAAATTGAGAGTTAATCTAATACATGGCAGCACACAGATGTATCACATGGCAGCCATTGCACATATGAAATTCTTGCACTCACACAATGAAAAGTTTTAACCATCACTTCAAACTAAAATCTAAAGAGTGGGAGGGAGGTGTTAACTACACTGTTATACTGTGTGATATTAATTTTACTGTCTGCCAATTACTTGAGCCTTCAGCTCTCGGAAGAGGTTCTTCAAGGTTTTTTGTGTCGTCTGCAAGTGGGCACATAGCGATTGCTTTGGTAGTGTGTATATCTTTTTGTGTGTCTGTGGTCAAAATGTTAGCACTAAAAATAATTGCAAGGTGTATCCACATTATGTCAATCAATTTTCATGACACTGGATACAATGGTCCTTGGGTAGTGTCCCACGTGTTGGTGACCTCACATGACCTTGGTGACCTCATATGACCTTTGTCCCTATTAACAAACCACAAACGGCGAGATGCAGAGGCATCAGTGACCGCATGTATCCAATTCCCCCAAATTTACTTCCAGCCCCCCCGGGGGGGGCTTAGCATCTGACTAGCCCTAGTTTGATACTTAAAATTAGAATAGAAGAATTTCATGTTCACCATTAATGTCAGGTTGTGCTATGCTTTCAGAAGGGAGAAGAAAATGCTTCTGAAGGTGTATGGTCACTGCTTGTAAAAATGACCTATGAAGTTAAAAGTGAAGAAGAAATAAAATGGAAGGAAAGGAGGCACCTTTTTTCTTTTAACCATAACCATGCATTTCTTTGCAGTCGATTTTCAGATGTTCCAAATACACACTATGTGACACGAATATCCCCTTAGCTCAGTACTAAACTTTGAAATTTAACTACTTAGTTCTCCAGGTAGACAAGGATGTATATATATAAATATATATACAGTACTAAACTTGTTTTCTTTGACATGACAATTTATCCTTAAAAAGAAGGTATTACAATATTGATATGTTTTATGACGAGGCAGTCAGCCTCGGGGCCAGGGGAGAGAGCGTGAAACAAATAAACCGTGAATAAAGATATTGAATGAAGTGCTGCTGTGCCCGTATGGGTGCGCACAATTAAAGTCAGAAGGATTGCCACCGCACATGACTTAAGCATTGTACGGTAAGCCCTTGATGCTGTACACACAGAGCATTGCACTCACCAATAGAGTTTAAAGGTAGTGCTTAGGGCTAATTTGATAAGTACAAAATTGCTTGGTACTTAATTCTTAAAACTGCACTTTCCTTTGTTTTATTAGATGTGAAATATCTAATCAAAACTGATATGCAGTTTTTAAAGTAAAACACGTTAAAGTCTTGCAAAGTCAATCAGTTTGCGATAAGTTATTCATGTAGTTTATAGTTTGGACAATTCAGTTGCCAGTGTATTTTGCATCAATTGTATCAAAATATGAAACATTTACATTTTTATTTCTTTGATATACATATTTCTTAAAAGTCTGAAGAATGATAAGGCTGGAATTTAAATAACACATAATTATGAATTTAAAAAAAAAATGTTGGCGTGTAATGCATTTCTACTTCGCATAATTAATTAGAGTTCATTCATAAAGTATTGCGATTCCTTTGATGACCCAATTTCAGTCTTGAGAGAATGGCCTTCACCCCAAAACCCCATCTGTAAAATTTTGCTAAAAACATGATATTGTAATCCATATGGAGTACTGTGTAAAATTAATATTGGTCGACAAAATGGGGCACATTTTCGCTCATAACATCCAAACCAAACATCCTTTAGCTCTAAGATTTCACAGGGTAATTGAGAAAAATAGTAGCTTGCTTCAGACACCAAAATTTTGACCACTTCCAGTAAAATCTGGGTGTGTCCTTGGTGTAAGATATTCATGAGTTAAACTAGAGTAAAGACTCTTTTACAGAATAAAGCTGTACAATCCTTGTAATCCTTTGATCCTCTTATAGAAGATTTTATGCTTGGCTAATTTCATGTAGTCTTACATGAAGGATGAACCAAAATCTGGGGTTCTGGGGACGAGGCTATTAGCGATCAAATCAAATTTTGTCCTGGGTGTTACCATAAGGCAAAGTTGGTAGGTTTGAGACAGCAATTAATTGTAATTAATCAAAAGTAATTTACAAGCGAAGTAAACAAACAAAGTAAATACCACCACACCAGAATGCTCATAACATTAAAATTGCATTTATTTTCAGCACCTAACATCTAAAAAAGTGAGCATCCTCATGTGTGTAAAAAGAAATTAACATTCTCTTCTCTAATTGAGTTTGACATGTGTTGAAGTAGGACGAGGTTTGTGTATATTGATTATTATATAAATTTATCCTTCTATTCCTCAAAAATTTCTAGTAGAAAGGAAAGTTGAATATAATTTGTTCACATCAGGTAATATTGAAAATGGAACAACGGATTTGATGCCACACAAAATAAAAGGTTTTACGTATACCAGGCTTAATAGCCATAGAACTTGCTTCAGCCTAAATGTTCCCCTTATTCTTGTTATTCTTAAAGAGATGCTTAATTTATGATATTAACCCATTTATTTTTATGATGCACAGGGAGGAAAGTGGGGGCAAATGCCCACATGTGATGTTGGGGTAATATACATCTGCAATGTATTTTAATGAACTGCTTCCCTTTTTTTCAAAAGAAAGGTGAACTCATTTTTTGATTCCATATTAGAAAGTTATGAAGAGCAGTGCAAATTTGAAGACCTGAACTGGAAAAAGCACAGTAGGTTTTTAGTTCCAAAAATAGGCTAATTTTACCATTTTACAAGCAAGAGTCACAGAACTTGTAGACTTGGCTCAAAACAAGTTCTAAAAAACAAACTTGTTTCAAAAGTTCAAATCACTTGAGAAATTCATTTTGTGGGCCACCAGGGGGGGGGGGGGGCCTATAGCGGCAGACCACTTAGCAATCTGCTTTGGCGTGTGTATGTATCTATTGAGGTGTATGTGTGTGGTCACATAAATTATTTTATTTTTTTTTAATTTTTTTTTTTAAATTGAACCTTAATTGAAAAGTGAAGTTCATTGGAACCAAACTTGTTCATAGGTGCCCATTGATCCCTCATATGTTGATGAGGCAAAGGTCACATTCCAAGGTCAAAGGTCATGTGAGTCAATTGCAAGATAGGGCGGGCAGATCCCACAGCTTATATTCTTGAATATAGCGAGCGCAACAGCCCGAGAACGGCAAATTCTTGTTTATTATCTATTGTTAATAACTAAATTCTGCGATATGTTTAATTTATGAAAATGTCTAAAGGAGAGTTCTTCTGAGACAAGTCAGTGATTATTCAATTTGAAAAAAAACAAATGTGTTAAAAATCCGTTAAAATGCTTATTTTTGGACCATTTTAACTGAAGATACAAAACAGATAAATTTCATTTGTGGTATGTATTCAAAATGCTCTAAAATGCTTATTTTTTGGACCATTTGAAGCTGAAGATGACAAACGGTGCATATCATTTGTCGTCCTAAATAAGGACTAATTTTATGGATTAGTATTCGGCTAAATCAGTCGGAAAAACTTGAAATATGGTGGTACAAGTATCACTTTATGATGTGCAGTGTATACAAGCAATTTGTTATGGCTCCTATAACAGTCCAAAACAATCCATTGCATGATGAAACTTCAATCAAAGTTTGGAAATTTTGAAAAATATCCTTTTTTGCTGGAGGATAGTTAAGTGAATCATAAACAAAACAAACAAAAAAAAAACTGCTAGATCATGAAATGCCCAACCTTTAAAAACACTTTCTAAGTAAAATAAAAAGCTGTTAGAACATAATAAACTTGCAGGTTTACACAACAAATTGATCAGCCCTATTGTTAGCACTGCTCCTTTGATTGGTTAAAGCAGAGTGTATGCATATCGCATTGATGCTACGGAGTAGCCATGTTATATCATCTCACAGCTATAGGAACCAATAAAAGTGTGTAAAACTATCTCCAAATAGTCAGGAATGATAATGCATTACATTTAAACAGTTCAACACAGTGAAAAAAGCTGTCAAAATCCCCTGTGGGAAAGTGCAAGCTTATGTTGTAAACAATTTAAAATTCAAATCATCATCCAAAAGTATTCCATCTATTCTGTTAAGGCTATTTCAGCAACATCAAACACAACACCTGATGGAGAACTATGCCACGGGGTGATTTTCTCACTATGGCTAAGCCCCCTCGTAAGCCAGCTCTCTCTCTTCCACCCTCTAATTTTAAACAAAAGGGGAGGGGGAAAACAGCTTGAAGATGGATTGCAATTTAAGGCCAAAAAAAAAAATTGTTTGCTTGTCCACACTGAGTTTCTAAACAAATTGGGTCGGTCGGTCGGGAAAGTTTTTTTTCCCCTTTGTCTATTTCAGCTACCAAATACTTAAAATGTATTCAACAGCTCCAAAGTCTCGGTTGTGCGACGTGGTTGACCATGAGCCAGTTTCAGATGCGGCAACGTATATGCCCTTCCAGTGAAGACCGGCAGCTTCAACGTGTAGTGATTCGTACAGTTCTTGTAAATTGTGATCACGATTGAAGCTGCCGATCTTCGACAGTAGAGTTTTTGCTCCATATGTGACCAGGATCGCCAACGGAATCATGTCTGTGGACGTCGCCATATTGGAAGTCAACTAAAACACCGGGTGATTTGCACAGAATATATTGTGCCCCGTCAAACATGTTCAAGTAAAATAATTTGTGGCTATTTTTCACAAATATATACATGTACAAAATAGCATTTGTAAAATGATATTAAAGAATGAAAATGTCATTCACTACTGGTTTATCGGTTTACTTTTATTTTACACGGCGAATTTGACCACGCGATATTGTGTATTTTTCGTACATTTGGTACACGTTAAAATACAATCTCATTCCTAGAATGCGCGGTTGTGTGTGTTCCCAACGGCATTCGAAAGTCTGACTGAATGTGGCACTGGGAGGTGGAACATTCTCAGTTTGAGGGCATCGGACACGGATTGGGAAGCTTTTCTCTTCATGTTGACATTTTTTCCGACGGGTAGTTTGTCAATTTCGGGGTAAAATTGAAAAAAAAAACTTTTTTGAAAAAAAAAAGTTTTACAGTCGCAAAGCAAATGACGGTCGGTCGGAAGTGGACAAGCAAACAATTTTTTTTTTTGGCCTAAGGCTTTAGCTTTGGAAGACAGCAGGGCAGTAGTGAGCTAAAGCCAGCGTGATAACCTGCAGAAATAATTACTACCAACAGATAAAGCTAGATAACCAGTTAACCAGGTTGGGTGGAGTAATAACTTGCTGCGTTCTGTGTTTAACTACGTGTAGGAAAATTTACCAGCATTAATTTTTCACAGTTTTTACCATTTTGAAGAGATTGGTGATTTTATTTAATTCAGGGTATCAATAAAATAGCTACACATTAAATCCTTTGGGTCAAAAATATTTTGCCATTTTTTTTTTAATTTGCAATTTTATTACAAGAATTGCGAAAATAAAACCTTGTGAAAATTTCCCCTTAAGTATATACATTATACTTAGATCAGCACTGAATAATAGGCAGAAAGTATGTGGCATTTCTGGATATGTGCGGAAAAGATCGCCGTGTGAATGTTAGGTCATAAGTGCAATAGCTGCCATTTATTTGAAATTCCCATCAATGTGGATATGTGCGAAAAAGATCGCCATGTGAATGTAAGGTCGTAAGTGCAATAGCTGCCTTATATTTGAAATTTCCATCAAACATACTATTATGCTAAGTCTTTGGTCAGTGGTTCTTGAAATGGTTCTTAAAGGTGCTTGTTCCGATCACTTTTAGGACCCCCCTTGATTTAACCGGAAGTAGTATCAATTTTGATATCAGGTGAAAGGCCGTATTTTTCTCATTGTTGTCCTGAAATTTCAGCTTTCAAATCCATTTCTTTCTCAAGATACAGATAAAAAACTACCGTTTTAGTGGTTAACCATCAATATTAGCACAGTACTGGATAGGGCGTTGCACTATGCTATATCGCGTCTAGCATCAAAACCGCAAGTTTGTTTCCCACGGTACTTGATGGTCAGTGTGTACAAGTGTCATGCTCTCATATCAAGTAGAGAACATGATAGACAAAAATCGGAACAAGCACCTTTAAGGGGCCCAGTCACCTGAAGAATCATTTCAAGAGCCACTGACTCAAGGAACGATGAATTAAGACTCATCCTAATACATGGCAGCACACAGATTATCACATGGCAGCTATTGCATTTACGATCTTCTTTCACATGGTTCGAAGTGAAAAGGCCTGCGTATTTTGTACTGATCAAAGTATAGCATTGTGACTCGCTTATAAGACAAGAGCTGGCTTCAGTACTAGGTCTGTTAATTATAGTAAAAGGTCCGAGGCTCTGGGAAGCCTGCAACCTGGTTTTGTTGGCACCGCCAAGCAAATCGAATTAGCATGTTCAGTTTTAATACACTAAAAGACAGAAAGCAATAATAGCCTTGCACCTAGAAAATTTCTGATAAAATTGACTGATTAGCTATACCTAATTTTATAGGGAGCTGCTGAATTTGGAGACCTGTTTTACATATTAAAGTTGGTGGAATTTAGGTATAATAATACTTATAGTGGCTGGAATTAATTGCCATTCTTATTCAGTGGGAGGGGTTTAGTAAGCAAACATGAAATATCATTGGTTGTTGCCTATCTTATATGATACGATATTAGATAGTGCGTCACCGCGCAAGTGTTTACACGCGCGTGTATAAGCTTACGCAGTGCACGCAGGTAGTACCGGTTGGTTCATTTTTTACAGCGGGGGAATATTTTTGTTTTTAAACTAATATTATTGAAATTAAATTATTTTCGGTGATTTAAACAACCAAAACTAAATAAGAATGAGAATAAAAGATAGGATTTGTTGTTTTGCCTATCTAATATCGTGTCATATTGGATGGGCAGTCCAATATTTTTATCGTAGTGGATACCAGCTACGCCGGCATCCACTACTCAAAATATTGGACTGCCCATCCAATATGACACGATATTAGATAGGCAAAACCACAAATCCTATTTTTTATTCTCTAAGTGTGAAGTGTGTTAACTGGCAGGGACAGCGAACATAGCAACGTGATGCGAGATTGGTCAAAGTAAGCAGGGAATCACTGTGTAGCTTTTGGTGCTTACACAGGGTGTGCGTGCGAATTGTCCGAGAAAATCCAACTATAATTAGGCCATTTATTACATTTTGTGAAATAAAAAAATCAAGACTTATTTCGTAAATCTTATCATATTTTGGCTGCAATATAATTTTAAAAAGGCTAAAAAACAAAAACAACAAAAAACAGACAATACAACAACAAAAGATGCCTGTACGGATTAACAGATCAGCCTGAAACTTACAATGACATTTCACATTTGCGCCGTTGAACACTAATTATCTGCCATCCTTATTCTGATTGCTCTTTGGTACTATTGAGTGTGAATATCTCACAATCAACAAGATAGAGAAGCATGCATAGTGTGTGAAACATGCTACTAGTAAATGTGTGATGTTGTTCATGGTCATGACCATTGTGTGGGGGCACTGAATTTCATCTTCCTTTTTCTACCTAATGTGAAGCATTTTTGACAGAAGTGTAGACAATGTTGCTTGCACAAAAAAGCTATTTGAGTAATGGAAAAGAAATTTAATAAAGTGTTGTACTTGTGTCCTTGATAAGTGGAAAAAATAGCTATGCCGCAAATAGTGTTTGATAAAACACTTTATTTGCTTATGGTGACATCTCTCCTGATATTTCTTGATGTAAATCGTCCTTTAGAATTTGGGCATTTGAGTTCAAAACAAATTTAAATGCAATGGTGCGCCCGCAGGCAGAGTGCCCATCTCTGTCTCTGGTGTTTGGACCAGACTCCATCACATAATGTTGCTGTGGGGGGTTCGCCACTCCTCCTGCACAGCGAGTCTGTTTAGCATTCCCAGCATATGCTGGTACCCATTTATACTCCTGGGTGGATAGAGGCAAGCAAGGTAAAGTGCCTTACCCAAGTGCACAACACATTGGCGACAGCGGGGCTCGAACCCACAACCTTATGCTTATGTGGCGAGTGCTGATCCAACTGCATCACATGTGCCCCACGTTTATTTAGGAAGAATTGTTGCTTTCAATTTATATATCTTGTAATGTGCATCAGTTTGTGAGTTTTGTAACATACTAAACTTGTGTAATTGTAGCTTTCTTTCAAGTTGAACAACCCAGAAGATGATTGTCTTGTCTTCAAGTAGTCTTTGAGGAATAACCCCTTTTGATTTGATTGTTTAAAGCAAACATTAATTGCGTAATATGTAGCTACATTAAAAAAAAATGCTTGGATGCTCAAGATGATTGCGTATGTGTACATCCTCTTTCCTGTGCAAAAGATCATGAGGTCAAAGGTCATACCGAAGCTTTGTTTACTGTCCTGCTTTACTTTACTTTTATCATGCTTAACCCTAATGCCACATCTGTTTCCCGGGAGGGAGTGAAGGAATGACAGAAGGGGGAAGAAGAGGTCA
>JAMKCH010051597.1:0-11043 GCA_023653785.1 Ophioderma brevispina
TTTTCTTTAAACATTGTTGGGATGAAATTAGCCAATTTTATCAATATGAAACCAACATTTTCACAATTGTGGGGAAAATTAGTCAAAAACACAAAAGAATAAAATAAGAAAAAGTCAAAATTTAAAAAAGGTCAACAAATGAAATTGGTGTTATGGTTAAATTGATGGTTATTTTTCAGCAAATATTGGTAAATTGGGTCCTACTCCAGACTTTTGAATATGCATTTCATAAACCAAAAACTTGAGAGCCCCGATTTACTTGTTTGCGGCCCGTAATAGTTGTGGATTCAACCAATGCAGATCCCTGAGTCAAAAAGGTTGGCCACCCCTGGTATAGAAGTCAGTGGAATACCTGATAAAAACATGCGCGCGCGAAGAGCTATCATGGGCACATGTACGTGCTGCTATGTATGCATTTGTTACACGGTCATGTCAATGTAAACCAATAAGTGTTTGAGGGACAAGGGATCCACGGCTAACTTGAAACACGGTCTTTTGCAAGACTGTGGTGCATTATTATGTAATAAATACTTGTTTTGTACGTGGTACTGAAAAAGGATCATAATAAAAAATAGTAATCAAAAGGGAGTTAGAGAAAAGTAGATTGCTAGGTTTGAAAATTGCATGTTTTTTAGGCGATACTTGTCATTTTGCACCGGTTTTTGTGTCGCTGTGTCGATAGGGAGAAAGAAAATATGGTGACATGTCGCAATATGGCTTGTCGTGACCCAAAATGTCGAATAAGTGTGTCGACGACAGCCCTAACGTTCACATAGAGTTTGGTGTGCATTTTCACACCATTGTTGCGCGTACGTGGGTTATACTGAGCTCAAATCAAATACTGCATTTTAATGCGCAACTAAGTGCATGACAAGGAAAGCACTCATATGAGGGACAACTGGATGAGGCTTTAAATAAAATGCACACCATTGCGGGTTAAGGCACCGACGTTAAGTGTACACAACAGCTTCAGTATAATTCTGGCACAACCACTGCTCTTCAATTTTAGAAGTCTGCCCCCCAAAAAAACTCGGTTCTTAAAATTTTCTATTTTGAGAATTTGGCCATTTTTCCAGTGCATTCTTAAATAGATAATGGACTTGTGGAACACCTGTGTTTATTTTTGTAACCGCGAGACATGGTTAATAGCACATAATTAGCTTATTAAAGGGGCATTTTGTGATCCACAGCCTCGTTCCCCCTCGACTTACCTCAAAAACGTTGAGATTGTCATATCATCTAAACCGTCAGCATTAGTAATCTATGTGTACTAATCGTACATGGCCCAATTCGGCCTTGTCTGTAAGTAATTCGCAATTTGTATTTTCTGCTCCATAAACGGAGAAAAAAGTATAGCACAGTGGCATATGGGACGTGGAAACGAGCATTGTAAAACACAAAACCGCAAAGTCAAGATCAGCTAACTTGTGAAAAAGCTTTATTAAGGGTATCTAGTGAACAATGAATAAAACAGAAGGGGCTGAATCACAAAATGCACCTGTAAGCTGTAATTGCAAGTTTTTATTTGTGTCTTAATTTTCATTGGGGGCTAAAATGGTTTATGCTCTACGCTGTGATACTTGGTTTGCTTTGTAAGAATCACAGTTTGTCTTGTAAGAGTGTTTAGTAGGGTAGGTTAGGTAGGGTATAGGGTTCGGGTTAGGATCGTAGGGTAGGGTAGGGTAGGATAGGGTAGGGTAGGGTAGAGTACGTTGTAACCCGGGCACTATCTGCTTTCATATACCAATTCTGCATTGGCTAATTACACTCATGTATTCATTTCAATAACAGTCAAAAATGCAGCTTTCACATATTTGCCCAAGCCTCTTCAGCCCTACCGCCATTCTTACCCAATTGCTGTTTGGCTGAAAAAACAACCACAAATCTACTCCATTAGTGTGCAATTTGCAAGTAGTGTTTATGGATTAAAATAACCTTTTGACAACCAACCTGTTTATTTGCTGCTTCTTTGAATCTTCTTTGGAAGACTTGTGTTTACGAGGCTTGTGTTGGGAAGTGCTACCTCACAGCATGAAAAAGGCAGAATGAATTGAGCATTATTTTAATATATCTACTGCTAAATAAATACTTGTTACTGCAAAACAGGAAAAAATGTGGCAGCCCACTTTCCAACCAACACAATTAATGTGTTTTGAATGGCAATCAACTACTATAAACTGAGCTAATGTTGAGATAGGTCAAGACAAGGTTAAAATGTGGGGATAAGCACAGGGAAGGACAGAGTAAGAAGGAGGCGGTCTGTAAAGACAAGGTTCAGGAGTGTGGCATAGGGCAATGAGCTGCTAAATCAAACAGCAAGACCAGGAAATCTTAAGAGAAAGGAATGGGTAAGAGCTAGGGGTATGTTAAGCAATGGGTTAGGTTAGGGTTTTAGAAAGGTAGAATGAAGATAGGCTAATAAAGGTTGCGGTCATTATTTATGCCAGGGGGGAGGAGGATTTCAACCTTTTTTTGGCAAAACTTTTCGCGTTCCCCCACTCCCTGCTTCCGTTCACAATTTCACATTCACCCTGATTCATGCTGATTTCCCCATTAAAAGTTCATGTGCCCCCCTCTCTCGTTGATGAAAAAATTTCATGTTCCCCCCTCTAGAGATTACCAAGAATTTTCGGGTTCCCCCCTTAAAATCCTCAATACCCCCTCCTGGAGGACATAATGGACCACTCCCTAAGAGGATGCGAGGGAAGCAAAAGTTGAAAAGAAGAAATTAATGAAGTTAGATACAATTAGTGGACAGAAGACTTTTATAAAAAGAAGTATTGCATGTAAGCAGAGGGCAATATAGGTATGGATGCAGGCTTGGTAGAGCATGGCAGGGCCTGAGAGAGCAGGCAGGGCAATGGGGAGCGAAGGACACCAGGGCATGGGAGAGCATGGGGAAGGCCTGATAGGCATGGGCAGCGAATCAGATAGAGCACGGGCAGGGCCTGGTAGAGCACGGGCAGGGCCTGGTAGAGCACGGGCAGGGCCTGATAGAGCCGGGGGCACCCCCAAGGGCCCGATAAGAGCACGGGCAGGGCCTGATCGAGCACGGGCAGGCTGGTAGAGGCAAGGGGGGGCAAAGCCTGGTGAAGCAGGGTCAGGAGATGGTGATTGATGTGATAATGAAGCAGGGTTCAGGGGAGTGGTGAAGAGGGTCAGGGCCTGGTAAAGCAGGGGCAGAGCCTAGACTCGATAGTAGCGCAGGGCCAGAGCCTGGTTAAAGGCAGAGCGGGCCATGGTAGAGCATGGCAGGGCTGAGAGAGCAGGGGCAGGGGCTGTGGGAGAGCAGGGGCAGGGCTGGTTAGAGTCACGGCCGGCTGGTGAGAGAGGGTCAAGGCCTGGTAGAGGACATGGCAGGGCTGTAAGCAGTACGGGCAGGGCCTGGTAGAGAACGGGCAGGGCCTGGTAGAGCAGGAGCAGGCCTAGAAGAGCAGGAGCAGGGGCGGGGCAGGGCCTGTTAGAGCAGGAGAAGGCCTGTAGAGCAAGGAGGAGGGCCTGTAGAGATGGTGCAGAACCTGGAAAACAGGGTCAGGACTTAATAAAGCAGGGCCAGGAGATGATAGAACAGGTACAAGGCCCCTGGTTAGAGCAGGGGTCAGGGCTTCTGGTAGAGCGGGCTTGGTATAGAGCATGCAGGGCATGAGAGGCAGACAGGCTGGGGAGAGCATGGGCAGGGCATGATAGAGCACGGGAGGGCCTGGGTTTTGGTAGAGCACGGGACAAGGCTGGGAAGAAGGGTCAGGGTCTGGTGAAGCAGGTTCAGGGCCTGGTTAAAAGCAGGGGGCCAGGGCTAGTAGAGCAGGGCCAGAGCCTGGTAAAGGCAGAGAAGGGCCTGAGAGAGCAGGGGCGGAAGGCTTGGGAGAGCAGGGGCAGGGCTGATAGAGCACAGGCAGGGCCTGGTAGAGTAGGGGCAGGGCCTGGTAGAGTAGGGGCAGGGCCTGGTAGAGTACGGGCAGGGCCTGGTAGAGTACGGGCAGGGCCTGGTAGAGTAGGAGCAGTACGGCAGGGCACTGGTAGAGTATGGGCAAGGCATGGTAGAGCAGGGGCAGGGCCTCGTAGAGCTAGGGGCGGGGGCAGGTCGGTCTGGTATGTTATGGGGCAGGAGCAGGACAGGGTAGTAGAGCGAGGAGAGGGCCGGTAGAGATGGTGCAAGAACCCTGGAAAACAGGGTCAGGACCTAATAAAGCAGGGCAGGAGATGCAAGGAGATGATTAGAACAGGTTACAAGTGCCGGTTTAGTAGAGCAGGGTCAGGGCTTGGTAGAGCGGGATTGGTGTCGAGCAGGGCTGGTTTATAGCATGGGCTTGGTAGAGCAGGGCCAGGAATTGGAAGTGCAGGGCAGGGCCTGGGAGAGTACGGGCAGGGCCTGGTAGAGTACGGGCAGGGCCTGGTAGAGTACGGGGAGGGTGGTGAGAAGATAGAGGAACGGGCAAGGAGCCGATTAGAGCCAGGAGCAGGGGCAGGGCCTAGTAGGGCAGGAGCAGGGGTGGGGCAGGGACTGTTAGAGCAGGAGAAGGACCTGGTAGAGCAAGGAGAGGGACTGGTAGGAGGATGGTGACAAGGGAAACCCTGGAAAACAGGGTCAGGACTTAATAAAGCAGGGCCAGGAGATGATAGAACAGGGGTACAAGGCCTGCAGAGAAGGGTCAAGGGCTTGGTAGAGCAGGGCTTGGTAGAGCATGGGTCTGGGTAGAGCGTGGCAGGGCCTGAGAGAGCAGGACAGGGCCTGGGAGAGGAGAGAGCATGGGCGGGATGATAGAGCGTGTACGGGCGGCAGGGCTCGATAGAGCAGGCGCAGGGCGAGTAGAGGCACGGGGCAGGGCCTGGTCGGCACGGCAAGGCCGGGTGAAGCAGGGGTCAGTGCCTGGTGAACAGGAAGCAGGGTCAGGGCCGGGTGAAGCAGGGTCAGGGCCTGGTAAAGCAGGGGCAGAGCCTGGTAAAGGCAGGCAGGGATGGAGAGCCTGGCAGGCCTGAGAGCGCAGGGGAAGTGCTGGGAGAGCAGGGGCAGGGCCTGATTAGAGCACAGGGCAGGGCCGGTAGAGAGAGTATGGGCTAGGGTCATAGGAGAGTACGGGACAGGGCATGTAGAGTCCGGGCAGGGCCTGGTAGAGTAACGGGGCAGGGCCTGGTAGAGTACGGGCAGGGCCTGGTAGAGTAAGGGCAAGGGCCTGGTATAGGTAGAGAGTACGGGCAGGGCCTGGTAGAGACGGGTCACGGCCTGTTAGCGCAGGAGCAGGGCCTAGAGAGCAGGAGCATGGGCAGGGGCGGGGCAGGGCCTGTTAGAGCAGGAGCAGGACCTGGTTAGAATTAGAGAAAGGAGGAGGGCTGGTAGAGATGGTGCAAGAACCCTGGAAAACAGGGTCAGGACTTAATAAAGCAGGGCCAGGAGATGATAGAACAGGTACAAGGGCCTGGTAGAGCAGGCGTCAGGGCTTGGCTTTAGAGCAGGGCTTGGTAGAGCATGCAGGGCCTGGGAGAGCAGGACAGGGCCTGGGAGAGCATGGGCAGGGCCTGTAGAGCAACGGGCACGGGCTGGTGGTGCTAGAGCACGGGCAAGGGCCTGGTGAACAGGGGTTCAGGGCCATGGTGATGTGAAGTAGCAGGGTCAGGCCTGGTTAACGCAGGGGCAGGGCCTAGTAGAGCAGGGGCAAGAGCTTGTAAAGGCCGAGCAGGATGGGGTAGAGCATGGCAGGGCTGAGGAAGCATGGGCAGTGCTTGGGCGGGCAGGGGCAGGGCCTGGTAGAGTAGGGGCAGGGCCTGGTAGAGTAGGGGCAGGGCCTGGTAGAGTAGGGGCAGGGCCTGGTAGAGTAGGGGCAGGGCCTGGTAGAGTAGGGGCAGGGCCTGGTAGAGTAGGGGCAGGGCCTGGTAGAGTACAGGCAGGGCCTGGTAGAGTACAGGCAGGGCCTGGTAGAGTACAGGGAGAGACGGGCAAGGGCTGGGTTAGAGCCGGAGCAAGGGCCTGAAGAGCAGGGGCAGGGGCGGGGAGGGCGTTAGAGCAGAGCAGGACCTGGTAGTAGAGCAGGAGAGGGGCCTGGGTAGAGAGGGGCAAGAAAGAACCCTGGAAAAAACAGGGTCAGGACCTAATAAAGCAGGGCCCGGAGATGATTAGTCGAACTATAAGAACAGGTAAAGGCCTGGTAGCGCAGGGTCAGGGCTTGGTAGCACAGGCTTTTGGGTAGAGCATGGCAGGGCCTGAGAGAGCAGGACAGGGCTGGTGAGAGCATGGGCAGGGCATGATAGAGCACGGGCAGGGCCTGGTAGTAGAGCACGGGCCAAGGCCTGGTGACGAAGGGTCAGGGCCTGGTGAAGCAGGGTCAGGGCCTGGTTAAAGCAGGGGAAGGGCCTAGTAGAGCAGGGCCAGAGCCTGGTAAAGGCAGAGCAGGTTGCCTGGTAGAGCATGGCAGGCCTGATGAGAGCAGGGGCAGTGCTTGGGAGAGCAGGGGCAGGGCCTGATTAGAGCAAAGGCATGGCATGGTAGAGTAGGGAAGGGCCGGTTTAGGTAGAGTACGGGCCAGGGCCTGGTAGAGTACGGGCAGGGCCTGGTAGAGAACGGGCAGGGCCTGGTAGAGCAGGAGCGGGGCGGGTCAGGGCCTGTTCGAGAAGGAGCAGGACCTGGTGAGGAAGGAGAGGGCCGGAAGAGATGTACAAGAACCCTGGAAAACAGGGTCAGGACCTCAGTAAACCAGGGCAGGAGAGATAGAACAGTACAAGGCCTGGTGGCAGGAGGGTTCAAGGACGGTAGAGGGGCTTGGTAGAGCAGGGGGCTTGGTTCTAGAGCAGGGGGCTTGGTTAGATAGAGAGAGGGCAGGCATTGGAAGTGCAGGGGGCAGGGACTGGGATCGCATGGTCAGGGCATGATAGTAGAGCACGAGCAGGGCCTGGTTAGAGGAAGGGCAGGGCCTGGTAGAGTACGGGCAGGGCCTGGTAGAGAAGGAGCAGGGGCAGGGCCCTACAGTAGGGCAGGAAGCAGGGTCGGGGCAGGGCCTGTTAGGCAGGAGAAGGACCTGGTAGAGCAAGGAGAGGGGACTGGTAGAGATGGTGTGAAAGGAAACCCTGGAAAACAGGGGGGCAGGCCGGATAAAGCAGGGCCAGGAGATGATAGAAACAAGGTACAAGGACTGGTAGAGCAGGGTCACTTGGGATTGGTAAAAACAGGGCTTGGTTTAGCGCAGGGTCCGGAATTGGAAGTGCAGGAGAAGGTCTAGGTGTGGAGGCGGGCCAGGGCCTGGTTAGAGCAGAGGCCAGGCCTGGTCGAGCAAGGGCTCTGGGCCTGGTAGAGAAGGATCTGGGCCTGGTAGAGCAGGATTGGGCATGGTATGAGCAGGATCTGGGGACGGGTAGAGCAGGTCTGGGTTGGTAGAGCAGGATATGGGCCTGGTAGAGCAGGGGCAGGGCCGGGTGGGGCAGGGCTGGTTAGAGCAGGGGCGGAGGACAAGGTTAGAGCGAGGCTGGCCTGGTAGAAAGGGGAAAGGGCCTGGCTGATAGAGCAGGGGAAGGGCCTGATATAATCAGGGAACAGGGCTGCGTAGAGATGGACAGAGCCTGGTAAAAGAGGGTCAGGCCTGGTTTAAGAGCAGGAGCAGGCAATGGCGCAGAGAAGGACCGGGCTGGGGGCCTGGTTAGAACCAGGGACAGGGCCTGGTTAGGAAGGAGCAGGCTGTGGTAGAGCGAGGGGCAGGACATGATGGTGCAGGAGCATGTTCGAGAGGGGGCAGGCACCTGGTAGTATGTAGAGGAGGGACAGGGACCTGAATAGAGCCATAGGCGTGGGCCTGGTTGGAGCAGGGCAAGGGACTGCGTAGAGTAGGCGCAGTGCATGATAGAGCATGGGGGCTGGGCTGGTGGAGCAGGGTAGTGCCTGGTAGATAGAGCCAAGCAGGGCCTGGTAAGAAGAGGCAGGGCCTGGTTAAAGCCAGAGCAGGCCTGGTAAAGCAGCGCAGGGCTGTAGAGCAGGGGCAGGGCCTGGTAGAGCAGGGACAGGGAATGGTTTCGAGAAGGGTAGGCCTAATAGAGTAGGGACAGGGGGCTGGTAGGGCAGGGTAAGGGCCTGGTAGAGCAGGGTAGGGCACTTACCTAAATTGTTGGGAAGCACCCTCATTCTACCCTTCCTGGAGTATTCGAGTGAAATGCTGGGCTGGATGAAGCACAGGAATCCCCCTTCCTGTGGGGTTAGGTAGCAGGAAAAAACAACAGATAATTGGTCAAGAAATGTTCCTGCTATTAGTCTCTCCTCTTTTCTTTTTAATTACTTTGGTTCATGGAAGAGAAGGCAACAGTAAATCGTTTTTAAAATGGTATATGGAAAATTATATTCATCTTAAATGCTCTTCCAACAGGATAATAGCAGGAGACATGCCCACATAATTTTGAATGGGCTTGATAGTTCACACATGTCCAGCTTCTATTATCAATTCCCGCATTATATGATGCTACAAAAGTTACCAATATTGCACCTTTGTTTGTTTGGGAATACAAGCGACAACCTTGAAAGTTTAAAAGGCCTTGAAAGCATGAGCACAGTAATGTGTGTGTGGGTTACACAAGAATTTCAAAATGCCTCTCTCTCCTCAACATGGTGATCAGATGCTACGGCGATCTAAATACGTAAAGATATACGTCTAGTCCTACTTCCTTTCATAAGTATCTATGGTATTTTTGTTTGCCATGCTCAATACTTGGTGGAACGGCCTCAAACAGGAAACAAGAACGTGACGGCCTGGAGATACACCATCTACCATTGTTTTGGGACGGGATGATTTATATTATAATCTCATTATGGACACCTGCCAAGATTGTAACATATCTTCGAAATCAAAAGAGCTAATGACGAGACAAACATCAAATGGATGTCAGATGTATTGCCTACAGCGTAAGGATGTTAATATGGGTGTACGCAACCAGGACTGTCTTAAAAATTCAAGTTGCCGTGTTCCCCCCCCACCCCCACAGAATGGCGTATCTGACAGGGCAAAGGTGAATTCCACAGCCATAAATATAACATTGGCTCAAAACCGACCCTTCGCAAATAATAGTCCCTAGAGGTGTTTCGCTTGCTAGTTTTTTACATGTCTTGCTGCGACTCAGCATGGTCATAAATAACCTAGCAGCTCAACACACTGTAGACTTATATTAATGAATGGTTATTTATCGCCCTTTATTCTAAAGCATAATTTTCGTATGTAATGTTGGCGTGTAGATGTTTATTATTCTTACCCTAGGGGCGTGATAAATATCATCAGTTACGTTCTGCATGGTTGTTTTCTCATGGCCAGTTCTCAGCGGTTATATTATTTGGAAAATACAAACATAAATGGAAGGTTGTTGTTTTACTTTCCATGCTTGTGTTACGACTTTTGTTAAAAAGACCTCATATCTACCAACGTATGTAGATGATAACATAGTACACTATTTGAAACAAGGTGCATAGCCAGTCCTCATCAGGACCACCCACCCTAATATTGGTTTTCTTATTGTTTGGTCCCCTGATTATGCCAAAACATTTAACAGAGGAATACAGAGCTAACACCCCTTCAAGACACAATTCCAATAATTAAATAAAACCGGATGTAACAAGACATCCTCTACTATCGAATGCATGGAATTTGTTAACAGTACCATTAAAGACAGATCATGCTCTCTCTATGGTTCACTGGGAATTGGGCACATGGATCATGAAAGCATCCCGTCCTTCAGAAGGGACATTAAGTCCTTAGTCCCGTGTAAAGAGAGTCACAACTGTAAATGCACATCGCAGCCAGTTTTGAATTAGAGTAGTGTGAAAACCCTCGACTGGTCCCAATCCACCCCAGCATCATAACATGCCATGTTAGGAGCGTCCGTATCATGGATACAAGCAGCGCCAGATCAGCTTACTCAGTTGAATAAATCCTGACACCACCACAAGCCATTATACCAAAGACTTGTGAATATGCAAAACAAGAAGAAAACAAGTATTAAAATATTTTCTGGTGCTGCAATACCTACATTATTTCGTAAATTGGTGTCACATTTGGCTTCCAACAGTACCCTGCTGATCTTCTGCTTGCCTAGACCTGCTGCTACATGTAGAGGGTGTTGCCATCCTGAAAATCAGTAAGAAACAAATCAAAGCTTTTAAAGCACTAATACATGATTTCATGAATAAAAATACCTGTGTTTTCTTGCATTGTCATATATGAAAATATGCATTCTGTACTGTAAAATGACAGTTTATTTCAACTGAATTCATTATATTAATGTAAAGGGCAACATTCATATTACACTGCTCCGTATACCATTGCAATAACATGACTCGGAGGTTGGGGTGGGGGGGGGGCACATGCCCCAAAATTTGCGTTGGTACATTACGGTCCGTCGGTACATTATGATCCATCGCTGCCATCGGCACATTTTGGCAAAAAGCTGTTACTTTCATACAAGAAGTACAGCTTGAAAAACTTCAAAACAAAAGTCAAAACCTGAATGTTTCTGTACTAAGATTAACTTCATGTGAAAGGTACTTTATACTGCAGTTTTAGGTGCAATTGTGGGAAATATACGGGGTGATTAATATTAAGAACGTCTGAAAAACCATCTACTTCCTCCAGTAACTTACCAACAAAATGTCGGTGGTAGCAATTTAGAATTTATTTACGTCATTGAACAGTTAAAGGTACATTTCGTGATCCTAGAACCTCATGTTTAGTTTATGGTTCACTAGATATCGCCGAGAAAAGGTTATTTTTGTAAAATATCAGTTGATTCTGATTGTTCGTTATGATGCTATGAGCAAATGTTTGTATCACGCAGCCCCAGAGCTACTACGGTGTTGTAATTTCTATCTGTTTACGGACAAAAAATACAGAATTACAAATTTCTTTAAAATTAGATAGAATTTTTACACATAAGATTAGGCACACATACTATATTTAGGCCAACGTTTCAGATGATATATATAAAAATCTCAACTTTTTAGGTAAGTTGGGGGGGACAAGGCTGTGGATCATGTCAGTGGCGTAGCCAGGATTTTGGAGATGGGGCAGATTTGTGAGTGTTCTGACA
>JAMKCH010051598.1:0-10410 GCA_023653785.1 Ophioderma brevispina
TATACTTGCTGCCTGTTTCTGTAAAATCTGAAGACGATTAGCTACTGTCAGTACCACAATTTCCCCAACAACATTGCAATAGTCCAAGTGTGGCAGGATAATGCATTAATAGAGAGTAGTTAAGATATCTTTGGACAAGTGACTGCATTTTTTAACATAAACTACCTTTAAGTGATTTTTTTTGCGAACATTTTCATTTGCTGTTCCATTTCCTTGGTCTCTCAATGATAACCCCACGAGGCTTAAATTCATCACCTTTGAAGACTGCCTTATTAAGTTGAATAGACAAATCATAATTTGATCTGTAACCGTGTATAAACGCTGTCTTGAACCTAGTAACCTCAATTCTGACTTATCAACATTAAGACTAATTTGTTACTTTCAACCATTGGTGTTTAAAGTGTGAATCTTCATTAATACATTTTTGAAATATCATCAATGAGTTGGAATCATATAGATAATAGGTGTCATCAGCAATACACACTAACTTTTACAAAGGGATAAGTAGTTAGGCAAATCATTAATATAATAAGAAAGCCAAGAAGGACCATCAATTAGCCTTGAGCCTTCCACACACAATATTGCAACAATCAGAAAGTATGTATGCCGTTGAACGAAGTATATTGGATTCCGACCACTTAAATAGCGTTTGAACCAGTTAATGTCAATATTTACTTACTCCATTAAGTTTATTTAGAAAAATGTTTGGATTTACAGTATCAAATGCTTTTTTAGATCAAGTGTGCAGAACCAACCATTTACCTCTATCTATTTCACCATACCAGTCCTCAGTTACAATAAGCGTGTTCTATTGAAGCGTCCTGCATTTTACCCGGGAATCTCTTACCGGGAAGAGCAGGAAAAGGTGGGAGACGGTCAGTTCTATTGGGCACTGTTTACCGGTAAATCACTCCCCTGCTGCTCTCGATCAACTAACATAAAACTAACTTGCCGCAAGGGTCGACACTGAGTGCAACTCAAAGCATTGTGGTTTGATTGGTTTCCACAAAAATATGCGGGATTTCGAAGTAGGATTGAATGTCAATTTTGACATTTTACAGTCAAAATTCAGAGGAAATATGGGTTAGATGGGTTAATGTTCGTGAACGTCAGAGAAGAGTTCGAAGGTACATGTAGCTGTACAAGCGGCGAGAAGCGGTGTACGTAAGATCAATTAGGCACCGCCGAATCCAGGCCGATCATATCCCTCATCCTCTATCTACAACGTCCACACTAGGGCCTATCGTCGATCGTAATCATGCAGTATTATCAATTTCTTCCGGTTCCCCTCGCTTGCATGCTCACTGTCGCGGAACGGAGCGTCTTTCTATTGGCGTTTACTCCGGTAATGACACAAGTGACCCCGCTATTTTCCTTCCTCGGGAAGGAAAATTTTGCCGGGTTGATTTACCGTTAAATAGTTGAGGGAGGTCAGTCTTTTCTATTATTGAGCACATTAAATCCCTTATCCGTCTCTTTTCCGCTACATGGTCCCAATAGAAACACACCTATTGAATTAAAGAGTTAAGAAGTGGAATGAAGAGGGCGAAAGCCAGACTGATTACAATTTATAGATTATGTACATTTAGGTAGTTATAAAGTTGATCAAACATCTCTTTCAGCAATCTTAGAAATTACAACCAAATTGAGATGGCCCTATATTTTACTAGATCGCAGGGTCACACACCTTGAAACTGAGGATTAACTCTAGCTCTTTTCCAGCAGGTGGGAACACTAGTGGTGAAAAAGTGATTAGTGAGTAATTACTGGTGTGATGATTGGTGCAGCCAATTTAAGTAAGTGTTTTAGAAGGATATTATCTGACCAGTATCCTTTGTCATTTATTTTAATAGTTGTTTAAGGACATTTCATTAGTGACAGGACAAAATCAAATTTGGCCCATTATTGTCATTCTCATCAAGATGTCGTTATAATTACCGTAACTCATTATCTTTAAGTTCCTCAAGTTAGGTCCAATTTCTACAAGTAATTATTTAGTGCTTTGCAATATCTTTATCTTCATAACTCAGGCCTGTATAGTTTTTGATTTCAGAAATTTCTGTGTCTTTATTTTATATGGGATACCTGTCAATGTGCTCCCTCAGTTTTTTTTGATACTATTTTTATTCAGAATCCTTTTGAGAGAACTTCCCCTCTTTTCCTTATCTCTGATTAATTTATTAGTTTCTTTTTAATTTGGTGCGAATGATTCCAGCTTTCGTGATCATTGTTTGGAATGAATCGCATTTAGTTTTAAATTTGTCTCTCCTCCGAATCATTTTAACGATGTCATTCTGATAGCCTGTTTATCCCTGTAAACAACCACAGCAAACATTTAAGCAAAAAATAACCGTTTAACCTTTGAAGAAAAAATCTTCCTGAATGTAGGGTTTTTTTTTGACTCACACTGTATATAATATTCTGTACACCTGTTTGTTGCAGCAATGTCATTGAATTGAAGTTTGTTTCTATAAATGACCGCAACAGTACAAGTTCTTGGTGAGTGAGGCTGAGGTATGTATTTATTGGGATACCGTAAAATGCGTCTACAAGCACCTGTGCCTGTAGTCGAAAGATTCGGAAAAGCGGACAAGAGAGAAATATTTGGCTAGCGCCCTCTTAGATATTTTGCAGATGAGCAACTACTCGCTGGTGTAGTATGACGCCAAATCGCTAGTTAGTTACTATTAGCAAACTAATTCCTGCAAAACCTGCCCTGAACCACGAACAATCAAGTGGCATAGCTTTGTATTCTAAAATCTGTTCCAGCAAAGGGCATTAATTGCGTGTAGAGTACCAGTAAAGGATTGTTTCCCCAGCATCACTCTCCTAAACATATCCCAGGGCAAAAGGACACATGTTCATGCAATGAATTTTTTACTTCCTTGTGATTTGTTTGGAGGATGTTCCGATGTTGGGGACAACAAATTCATTACGTTAACTCTACAGCGAGCATGGACAGAGGACCAGATAGAGGACCACAACACATAGCTTCAAAGACCATAAACTGTGTGGAGGTGGGCGTCCGACCCCACCTTCCCCACCCTTTGTACCAAGCACCCTTTTTGACAGAGCCTCTGGTACCCCACCCGTTTTACAAAGGGCGGATCCCGATGTATCCAACGTTCGACTCCTGTGGTTTCTTTAGTGAATAGTTTTTCCAAAAGGCACCCTCCCTATTGTGTTTGCCAGTCATCGTGTGACAAGGACATCGCCCCTACAAGCCCACACAACAGGACACCATGACAAGACATTACCGACGGGCGGATCCCTAACAATTTCCAAGCTTCTGCATTTTGTTACACAATACATCATATGTGATCTTGAAAGAATTTGTTGATGCAAATGCACAAATCAACTCCTACTTCCGAGGGCAGTGGGGCCAGTTCCAGAATGACAATAATTAGTTACGTAGTAGTTAATAAATTTAAAATACATTCCTAGGTTTCATCACACTTTCAGTTTCACTGAGTTATCAGAACCACGGTGGCTTTATTTTAACCCACCTTTTCGCCATGCATGTGTACACCAACACACACCTATCGATGTGGTAATTCGATACTCTACCTCTCCAGAACAGGCGCATCTCTTGTATGGTAAACTTAGGACTAAGGCTCCGACTGATGCATATTTGTATCAGAAACAGAAAATTATGGAATAAAAATGCTTGAAATGTGCACAGAAAATTTCTGTGAAAAGATATTCTGAACGGAGCCGTACGTTGTTTAAATTGTTCTAAACGTAGCGTTTCCATCAAACTTATACCCGCCGCAGCGCTCGCCGCTCCGGTCCACAATTTGACACCATTTTTTATCCCCTGGCTTGAACAAGCAGAGGGGGATATTGTGAGGCGTGCGCATGTCCGTGTGTGTGTGTATGTGTGTATGTATGTGTATGTGTGTGTTCCAGTTTGGTAGGGTTTTCGTTTTTTGCGTCTCCTTCGAAACGTTTATCCGATTTAAACCAGATTTGGGGTGAAGGTGCAATAGGGGTTTCATATGTGGATGATGTCAAAGGTCATGAACCAGGTCCAAAGGTCAACTGAGGGTCTGTTCCAAATTTGGTTCAGTTTTTGTTTTTCTGGTCGTCTTTGAAAGTTGAAGTCCGATTCAACCCTAACTTGGGTCGAAGGTGCATACGGGTGTCCTTCAATGTTGTTGGAGGTCAGAGGTCATCTGCGCTCATTTTCCCCTTTGGTTAGGCTTTCATTTTCCGAAACTGCCTACATTTATAGATTATTATTCCATGAGAACCTTTGAAGTGTTAGCCTGCAAAGGACAACGCTGCCAAACTAACCAACTTGTGTTAATGCCATCTTGCCAGGGGGATCGCGCAAGTGTAATGCTGATTTTTGTTCATTGTGTCTTGACGGAAGTCGTTTTTGTCACAAAATAGGCGTTGGATAAGGGCAATGATGTGTCAATAATGCTAAGCGTGACCTGATTGGTTATATATAATTACACTAATTTATGTCCGTTGATGATGTCCGATAACATTTTGTCCAAGGCTTTTACTAACAATTGTCGATTACAGTATTTTATTGTTTGCCATGAAAAGGCACGTTTTATTTACAAAATTTAACTCCTTTCTCGAAGTATTGATCGGCAAGTGTAATAAGCAAATTCAGTTCTTTTCCCGACCACCGTTACAGACCATTATTCAATTATACGGTCAGATTATAAGTACCCCGATCGATCCAGTAAGACCACCATTGATAACCGTCATAATCACTTCATGTTATTCTCAGTAAAAGGGTTAATGAAAAAATATTACTAACTATACTGGTTCCGAAAACTGAGATCATCTCAGCGTGAGACGGGCCCGGAACCAAGGACAAGTTTTGCAATTTTTCATTAAAGGACACTATCAGTGATTGCTAGATCAGCAAATCGAAAAAATCATCAAAAATCAGATTTTCGCATGTAGGTAACAAGTACAGAGTATCATAACATACCTGCAATGATTACTAAGACCAGAAGCAATCTAATAAGGACAGGAATACGATATTTTAGCATTTACTGTCCGAACGGACACTACTACAACACGTTAATTGAAATGGAGAATGTATCTTGGAGCGCTGCCGTTTTCTTCATTTCTGTAATGCTACAGCTGGAACAGGAACTTATGAAAATTTTACAGATTATCCTACACTTTGAAGCTATTCTGCCAATTTCAAATATTTTTCAAATCACTGATGTGTCTTAAGCGTTCACAGTGAATGAAAAGTTATTAGTTTAAGTAAAAAAAAGTCAAAAAGTAATAATCATTTTTTGGGTCAAAAAAAAAAGTAAGACAATTTCCAGTATTAGGCAAGTATTCGAACCCACGCTTTTGATTTTCTACACGCTTTTTAATAGAAAACGCAGTTTACTGGAAAATAGCAAAACCCCACCCTTTCACGACTGTCTGAGATTTCATTTCCCCGATGCTTTCTAAAGTGTGCGCTCCACACAGTGCCATAATATAACTTGCCGCCTTGTTATCCAATCAACATGATTCCCATTCACCGGCTTAGATTAAGGTAATGTGATGATCACCCTCTCAGCAGGAGGGCTGCCTGCCAACATATATTTTGCCGGATATAGTTAAGTCTTGTGTGAGTGGTCAAGAGTCGAGGCAGTTGAGTTTGAACAGATTACCGAGTTAATGGCTGGTAATGAGAGTACCATGGGTAATCGGATTACTAAATTGCGCAATCTTCTTGTATAGAAATCAGTAGAGTCAAATAAATATAAACAATTTGCCCATTCAGGTTTCTTGATCAGGTCCCCGGGTCACCTAATACAGTTGTCAGTGATCACCAAGGGTCCTTACCCTCGTCTGATATGTGGTCTTCATTGAGGCTGTATGCCATCATTTGTTTCAGCACTGTAAAACCAATGGCCTCCGTCTACAATGTGACGGGCTATTCCGGAATGTTGCTCTGTCGCTAGACACTCTCTCATGGGGGACTCTCAGTTCTGTACAGGGATAATAAATATATAGGCAATGAATGATGGTTCGGAAGTAGTAAAGGGAACATAGTTGTTATTCCTAAGCTTCATTTCAAAACTTGATACCGTGTTATCTTAAGCTATGTGATGCAATGTTCATGTACCTTCAACCGCTTTAATCAATGCACTTATCATATCAAAAAGAAAGGACCCGAAAAGGACCAAATACCAATATAATCAAAAAAGAAAACTCATATAATAACAGATAAAACATCCATCCAAAATTGTTTTGTCAGAAATATTTGAACTTTGTTATGGTGTCAATTAAAAATTAAGTAAAGATTTTTTTTATTTCTTAAGTAATTTTAGAAGAGACTTTATTCCTCAAAGAAATAAAACATGCAATCCTTTCCCTTTTCCATTAAAAAAAAAAGAGATAAAAAATACTAAAAACGAAGTCCTATCCAAAACAAGCTACAAAAAAAGCATTCATAGAATTAATACAGGAAAAGGAGACAGACATCAAAATTTGCTTTGGAAATAATAATTCATTACTAAGCTGTTTTAAGTTCATGCCTTTATAACACGTGCCTGAAGTGCCTGGGTGGACTTCTTGGTTTACTTCTACTCTAACCAGGAGTGATCGAAGTATTTGGGTAAATCTTGTGAACAGGATTCTATGATCTGGTGATACAATAATGAATAGGTTTGTAATCAGACAGATTATAACATCACAGTAAATTCCATGTAACAAATGCATCTCACAACAAAAACGATACAGAGCAAACCTGAAAAACTCAATATCAATCGTTTATTAATGAGCACAAAAAGTCAGTTATGTCGGTCATTCTCGCGGGTACAATGTACCAAAAAAGGCCAAGCTATCCAGCTATTTAACATACATTGAATTCACAGAAATGAGTGAATAACAAGGGTAGGTGGCCAATTATGAATTTGGTATTTCTCCCATATGGGTATAAAGTTTTATTATATCAGTAAGGACATGGTATTTCATGGGATCTATTGCGATGGATAACAACATTTACACACGAAAGAGAGTGTGCAAAACCCCACATTATCAGTTGGAGGACGTAATCATTTTTTGTAGTTGGTTCTCGACATGGTTCGAATACAGGCACCGGTGCTTGTAGATGCGATTTTACGGTATTCTAGTGGGGTATTTTTCTCTCAACTAAAAATGCCCATATTTTAACCTATAATTGTGAATCATTAAATTTGAAGTGTGACATACATTTGGCAACATATTTGAATTGAATGTTACTTTTTTTTATCTGGCCTTTTTAAGTTAAGAACTTTGGCCTAAAGAAACGATACCTTTCATAATTTACAATGTTTAAAATCAATTAATGTGAAATTTGCTAAATGCTTGAAAACACATCTCCCAAGTGGAATTTCTTGGTTGTCAGCTCTTTGGTCACCCAGAGGCGGTATTGAGTAATCCCACATTCCAAGTTTTGAAAAATTTCACCTCAATGGTCCAAATCCCTATTAATGACTTAAAAAACCCCGTACAGTAGATTTATATTGTCCAATGCATTATGGGATCTGATTCAAACACCCCCTGGGTCAACACTGAAGTCACCCTCTTGGCATTTCAAGCGATGTAGAATCTGTAACCAGTTTACTTGATCTCACAACAATTACTTTTAACAGATGAGCATACCACAAATACCTGTGTTCAAGTGGAACAATATCACACTGTATTGTGCAAGTTTTCCTAGCAAGGTCCAACCCCAAAATGGCCGCCATCCCAACTATCTCAGTAGGTCTTCTACTTTCCTTTCTTTCGTTCAGTCTATATGTTCATCCTTTTAATATGCTGACAAACCTCCTCTACACTGACACACTCCCATTCTCTTCTCTCTCTCTATCTAATTGGCCATCCGCATGTATATAAGTCCATTTCTCCGTCTTCTTTTATGAATTCCCTCTTTGTCTTTCCCTCCGTGGTTGAGTTCATACCTGTAAGCATTATTTCATCCACATCGTATCCACCCTGGCTTTTGAGAAGGACCCCCTGGGCGGAAGAACCTCTACTATCTGAAAATAAGCTGATTTTGCATGTTTGGCATGAACCCCGCGCACCACAAAAAACACCCACCGTAATAGCCACTTCATCTGTTGTCATGCATCTTTTACAAACCAGCCCATTTCCACTTCTCATTATCTCTCACTTGACGAAAGATAAGAGAATTAAAGTGGATATGAGCTGGGAAAGATCCATCTAATCCACAGAGCTAATAACCACTCCTCAGCCCCGTACCTACAAGCTCTATGAACATCTCCTGCTCACCAATATTGCACCTGTGATAGACAAAAACCTCATACCAGAACAAATCAGGTTTCCGGCCAGGCAAATCAACAAAAAGCCAAGTGTTCAACCGAGTTAACACGTCGAGAATGGCTTCAAGAAGGGTTGGTAACAGGAGTCTGTTCGTCGATCTATAAGCAGCTTATGACACTATCACAAATGCTTACTCCATAAAATTTTTGAACTCACCAAGGATATCCGATTTTGCACCATTATTTTGAGTGAAAGTCAGCATTTGTGACAAATTGGTTAAAAATGTCCAAATTTGGGATATTTTTCTCCGCCTAAAAATTTCTACATTTTCCCCCAATTTTACTTCCCCCCCCCAATTTTGGAATGTGTCTATCTAGATCAACATGTATAAAAATATAAAGTCAAATTTGAGTTCTGCTTTAAATAGATAGCCTTGCTCATGGCTTATTTTGTTGTATTTGAAGCGGCTAATAGGGCATTACTTTGGTAGGGTGGTAGTGTGCTGTATCGGTGTGAGTTTGTCTGTGTGTCGGTCTGTGGTAAAAATGTTAACCAAAAATGTAAATAACTTAAACGTAATAGTTACTGTACCTCATTACATGCTCGGCATTTTATGACTCTTGGATACAATGGTCCTTGAGTACAAGACACATGGTGGTGACCTCATGTGAACTCCATTCACAAACCACAACGGAAGAGACAGTTTGGGTGAATGCTTATTGTTATTTGTAATATAGTTTAATGAGTGAGGGAAATTGTAAAGAGGTCATCAGTGGACCAATACGACAAGAGAAGTATCAGTAGCTTCCACAATGCATTGCTTCCAATGGACGGATTGTTGTATAGCGTAGTCATGTGAATCGTTAGCGATGACACATTCGTAAAATGCAAGGTTGTGATCAGCACTGTTACTTTAAGCAATGTTCATTTCTAAGTATTGGGAAGCTCCTGATATCTTCCCTTCCTACGACCTTTTACCGGTTATGGGAGCAGTAAGCAGTAAGTTTCAATGACATTATCATGAATTGTAAATAAATTTGACTTTTTAATCCTGTTGTAGATGACGAAGATCCACAAGGACAGAGAGGAGAAGATGCTAACACGATTCCACCTGTCAAATTACAATGAGATGCTTGTTTTAAAACTCACAAAGAAATTCAAAAAAGTGAACAACTTGAAGCCATGGTTTTATGTAGACCAGGTGGTGGGAGGTAATGTAACATACTCTACTTTAATTGTCTCATTGAAAGTGTATACGGTGCGGATCCAGGGCAGGGGGCGGAGGGGGGCGCTCCCGGGAAAATTCTGCCAAAATTCTTTGCAAAATCAGCCCATTTGAGCTATTTGGACCAAGTTAAAGATTTTTTCAAATCCTGGATCCGCCATTGGTATAGGTAGAGAATCGGGCATCACCGTCTGTGTTATTGGGTGCATGTAAGGTGTAATATGTATACATGTTTGTGGCCATTTTGGTTTTAGTTTTGTAATATATCTGGGTAAAAGGGCTATAGGAAAAAAACTTTTCGGATGGTAGAGGTGTCAATGTGGGGCATTGGGGATTCTGGGAACTGCACGCTGAATTTTACTTGGCAGTCTCTGTCTCAGTGACATTACAAAATCACCCCTTAAACCTTCATTCAAAGATCTTAGTAATATCATGATAATTTAGGAAAAAAATTATTTGACGTCAAAATACGTCAAGGTTAGTGGATTAACCTCGCTGCAAAAAACAGTTAAATTTCCAATAACGGTCATTTAGATTTTAAATCTTTGTGACCAGGCCTAACCCTTTAGTCAAGTCTGTGTGTGACCATTCGATATGCGTAAGAGCGCCCTCGTACGTTAAGTTGAATAAGGATGAGTCACTCGGGTACGGCCCGAAGTTGATGTCTTCTGTTGCTGTAGGTTTGGCATGTCACCCCTGTTACTACCAGTATTTGAGGAATGAAAGTAGAGCCCTAATGCATCTATTTCTATCGGGTTGCAGAAGAAGCTAGGAATACCACGAAAAGTTGTCTACAAAATCCAGACTTCAAGAGACCTCATTGACACTCTAGAGGACTACAATTACCTTAGTCCAGATAACACTGGTTTCTTCAATACCAGCTATACCGTGTTGGCAATGCAAATCTGTACAAACATCTTCTTGAGTTTATGGTAGATCGTTTACGA